>PVJC01020131.1:0-29476 GCA_004026665.1 Murina feae
AGGGCCGAAAACAGTTTCCCTCTCGCTCCTGCTGCAACGGACGCTGCCTAAACGTTTCCTCAGGTCTGTGAGTGGCGGCCGCCATGTTGGCTGGGCTAATTTGCATACAGCCGCTCTGATTGGCTGGTGGGCGTGGCTTACCCTGTCTCGGAGAAACGGTTAATTTTAATATTTCGCTTTTATTAGTTTAGATTCCTTCTTTCCACAAATATGTATGTGGAGGAAGAGGGGAATAAGAAAGTGGATAGAAAATGTGGGCATGATGGAGAGGAAAAAATATTGAGCGGGCGTCAGAAGCCTTGAATTCTGGTCCTGGATTTGTCATTAATTTGTCACCTTAAACAAGATACTTTCTCTGGCGCCCTTCCATGATCCCTCCCTGGCCCTCATTATACACCAGTGGGGTCCCTCTGCCTGGCCTGTGCCCTCTTGCAATCCGGGACTCCTTGGGGGATGTTGGAGAGCCAATTTCAGCCCGATGGTGGAATGACTGGTCATTACGATGCTCAGTGACTACCAGGGGGAAGACACTCGATGCAGGAGTTGCCCCCTGGTGGTCAGTGCGTTCCCACAGGGGGAGTGCCACTCAGCCAGAAGCCAGGCTCTTGGCTGGTAAGCACAGCAGCTGTGACAGAAGCCTCTTCCACCTCAGCAGCAGTGGGCCTAAGCTGTCAGTCAGACATCCCTCAAGGGCTCCCTAACTGTGAGAGGGTGCAGGCTGGGCTTAGGGATCCCCTGAGTGCCTGATTTTCATGCATTAGGCCTCTAGTATAATATAAAATATAAATATATTTGGCTTTTAGTTCATATTAATAACCTGGGGAAGGGAGTGGTCACTTTTATCCTTTTAGTTGGAAGAATTGTTGTAAAAATATATTCAATAAAACATTTTTTTGTTCCAATGTTTGCCTGCCCATATGACCATCTAACCCTCATTTTCCCATCCATTCATTCTTCCACCCATTTATCAGTCCATCTGATCACCCATCCATTCTCCATCCATCCTTCCCCAGTGTCTCTGCTCTGTGCCATTCTCAATAAGAGAAGGACCATACCATTTAATGCCTGGCACAACTGTCATCTCTTCCAGGTGATTTCCCAGCTTCCCTTGTGGGAACTGACTGCCCATCCCTGATTCTTCCTGGACAATGTCTGTCCCTCCAGCATCACACTCACCAGTTTGCCTTTTGTGACAACGAGTCCTTAACCAGACTGGGAGGTCCAAAGGGCATGGCCTACAGCTGATCCATTTCAAAGTCTTCAGCATTGTCCAGACCTCAGCATCAGTGAATGTTCTTTGAGTTCATAGCTGCTGAGCTCATCCCAACCCAAATCCTAATTCATCTTCAGCTTTCTATGATAGTTTGAATCAGAATAAAAAGCCTGGGTGTCTGCATGGCTAGCAGTGGTCTCTGAGAGCCTCTTTTCTTTGTAATATGAATTGTATTCTTCTTAGAGAGAGGCCTTCTCACTCGCTCTTCAGCAGTTTGGAGAGATTGAGTCCAACCCCGGGTTACACTGCAGGCAGAGTGTGAATTGGTAAGCAGTCCAGACAGTCTGCACACAGAGACCTGTAGCATGGCCAGTGAGCTCTGCATCTGTTCCTTTTCCCCCTACAACCTGCCCAGCCAGGCTGGTTAGCCTTGAGGTCCTAGGGCCCATGGGCTGTCCTGGCCTGACACTGGGGCTGGGTGGGATTTGGAGGGTGGGGAGTTTACTTTCTGTCTCAGGCCAACCAGCATCGCCATACCTCTGCTGGCTGGCTGGGCTAGCTCATTCTTTCCTGGTCTGGCTAGCTGTGGTGGTCCCCAGGACCACTCTGAATGACAGGGGTCAGGCGTCCCTCTGGTGCCTGCACTGTGTCATTGGTAGTTGTGAGCTGGCCCCCCAGCTTCTCGGCTCCCACGGGCCAGTCCTTGCAGGGAACGTGCGCTAATGGGCGGGCTGTAAACGAACTGTCGGCAGAGGTGGTCTCACTCTTCCTGGTCCTCCCCACTCCCTCCCTCAGCCTTGCTCAGTCTCAGCCACATTGGAAGAATTAAGGGCCACTGGCAGAGGGAGGTGGCTGGTTCCCATGGCGGGGACCGTGCATAAGTCCTAACACATTGGCACTGCGTGTGTGCGCTGCCCGGGGGAAGAGGGCCCTGACTCGGCTGCTATCCTGGGGGACTCAGTGGGCAGGGCCCACCAGGGAAGCCTTCCTCCCTGATGACCTTGTAGCCTTTTGGACCAGGGCGAAGCCTCCAGTGTTTTTCGTTTTTGTATTTGTTATAGATTCTGCTCCTTGTGTGTGGAAGGGGTCCGGCCTGGCATCTGGTGGGTCCTGGGCTAACAATTCTCTGCAGACCTTGGAGGTGCCTTTTCCTCTCCTGGTTTCCATTTCCTCATGGGGCATCGAGAGCCACTGAATAGGCAGGAGTGGTCTGGGCAGCTGGTGCTGCAGGAGTGGGCACAGTCCAAGGCTGCACTGCCAGGGAGTAGGGCTCTAGATAAGACTCTCAGGGACAGTGCTGAAGGGAGACTTACAGAAGTCCAGGCACAAGCTTGCTGCTTCCCTCCTCTTTTATATATTTCAATCAGGCCTCCATTCCTCTCACTAAGAAGTAATAATAGCTAAAAATGTCCAGGGTGTTGCCTTGCTGTGTCCTGTGTGAAGCCTCTTACATGCATGTTATCATGCGGGCCTCACAACCACACTGTGCACACTTCGAGATGAGGGAATGGGCTCAGTGGGGTGGGGGTGGGGGGCCTGGCTCAAGGTCTCTGGCTACAAGTGGCCGGGCTGGGATGTGATCCCAGGGCTGTGTGGGACTGTGCTGCTCTCACTGCCAGACAACATCCTGGGGAAGCAGGAGAAGCAGAAGCCACCAGCAGCCCAGCTCAGCCCAGCCCAGCTGATAGGAAGCAATTAGATGGGCTTTGTGGGGTGTGGGAGAACTTGGGTCAGGACATCAGGACACACCTGGGTCCTCAGCCAGCTTCTCTATCTACTAGGCTAGTTTCTGGGGGGAGGGGGGGTTCCTAGGAGGTGTGGAGGGCTTTGAGGTATCTAAGTCTGGTCCCAGGTGGAATTAGGCAGGCGATTCTTGGGTCTGGGCCACGGGAAAGGCAGAACTGTTTCAGTCTGGATGGCGCACTCATCCTTTGGTGGTGCTGGTGCATCCAGGGCTCACCTTGCCAAGCACCAGGCTGGGACTGGCAGCACATGGATTTGATTGCTTGGGCATCTGCTTGGGGGGCCTGGGGTAGGGGAGCAGGGGGTGGAACAGTTGATCAGCCTAAAAATAGCACAGTCTGACATTCCGAGGGGCTCGAGGGAGACCCATTACAAATTTGGAGGGGTCTGGAGTGTTCTTTGGAGCCAGCACCCCACATGGGTGGCTCTCAGTGACTGGTGGGCACTGTGTGGCAGCCGCACCAGGGCAGGGAGGACCTGGGTCTGGTCCTGTTGTAGCCTCTCCCTGGCTGAGCGACCTGGGCAGAGCAGGCCACCTCCTCTGGACCCCTATGGCTCCTTGTGCCCTGCTGCGTAATACCTCCTGGCCTGGCCATCTGGTAAGATGGTTAGGAGGAGGCGTTTGGGTGAATGTGAATTGTCACATGCTGCATACATGTCTTTTGTCACTGCAAAAGGGAGGGCATCTGTGGAGGGTGCATTTCAAGATAGTCTCTGGGTGTTTGGGACAATCCAAAGCTTTCTCTGATGAAGTTCACAGCTTCCAATGCCTCCCCATGACCCCCAGCCTCTTTAGCCTAGAGGTCCCCTGTGGCTTCTTAGTAGAAAATGCTTCCTTTGAATGAGTTAAAATCAGAACTGTCCTACCATGGAATGACCTGCATTGATAGGTAGGGAGCCTTTTGTTACTGAAGGTATTTAAGACAGAGCCAGGGACACTTCCCTGGCAGGAAAATCACCTGTGGCCTAGACTAGATAATGCTGAATTTCCCTTGACCCTCAGAGGCTGGCCATCAGTTTGTTGGGGCTACACTCCACCTGCTGACTCTGCTATGGAGGTGCCTTATCCAGATCTGACGCAGGCATTCTATCCCCGAACCTCTGCACTGTAGATTGAACAGCCTCAGCACACGGACTGCCCATCCAGTGCTCAGGGCCTCACCCAGATCTCCTCTTCTGCGCATGCTTCAATGTTCTGGTCATGTAATCCCCAGGGCAAATGTTTCCCCACCTTCAAAATTGAGACACCAATGCTTGGTGCTGCTGCTGTGCAGGGCTGTGCAGGGATAAGATGACTTCAATTCACAGGCTCCTCAGAAACCACCAAGTCCAGTGTCCTTTCAATGATCCTCCTACTCAAGGAGAATAGGCTGAGGCCCAGGGAGAGGAGACCAGTTCCAAGCTACCGATGAGACTGTGAGATAGAGCCAGGTCTGCATCCAGGTTTCCCAGACAGAGTCCAGTTCTATTCTCAGAACATGCTCCAGTACGGAGGGGTGTGACATCACATTATGGACCTGAGTTTGAGTTTGCCACTTACTGGCTATGTGGCTTGGGGCACACAGCCTTGGGCTATGCCCATTCTGTAGCCCCAGCTTCAGTGCCTTAGTTTTCCTATCAGGACATTATAATGTCGCTTCATGGGGGGATTGGACATGGTCACAGGGGAGGAGTCCAGACACTAAGGCATGAGGCTGTGGGTGGCAGCACAGGGCGGGCAGGCTAGAAATGCTGAGTGCTGAGGATGGGGAGTGGAGAGGAGTCACCAAAGCCTCTGGAATGGGGAGGGAATGATGTTTGTCTTCGGCAGGGCTCCTTGTCAAATTCCTGCTCATCCTGCAAGTCTTAGTTCAAAGGGGCCTCCTCCCTGAGCCATAAGCAGAACTGGCCCCTTCTACTAGGCCCCCTTGTACTTCGTGATGGTGGCTGATGGAAAAGCTTCTTAAGTTTGTAGAGGAGACAAACAAACCTGGCTTTGAACATTTTACTAGCTATATGACCTTGGGCCTTAGTTTGCTGAACTGTGAAATGGGCACTGACAGAATCAACCTCATGGATATGTTGTGAAAAGAAAGTGTTTGGCTTGATAGTAAGAATATCCAAAATAAACGGTAGCCATGTGATGATGATGATGACATTCATTCATTCACTCATTCATTCAAAAACCCTGGATATACCCCTTCTCTGAACTCTAGCTGGGCCCTAGAGACAAGCAGGGCTCACAGAGTCCCTGACTCCAGGGAGCTCAGTACCCAGGCCACCAACCTGCAAACCCACAATTTCACCTGAATATGGTGCAAGTTGCAGTGGCGTCCTGGCTGCCAGCAGGAGTCAAAGCTTCCCAGGGGCATTTGAGCTAAGATTGGAAGGTTGTGATGACTTTGGCCAGGTGGCAAGTTGGAGAAAGGCCCCCAGGCCAAGAACACAGCATATGGCAGAGCCCTGAGGTTGGAGGGACAATGGGGACCCGTAGGCAGCTTGAGGTGGTTGGATCTTAGAGCAGAATTTCATCAAGGTCTGTGGACCATCTCCTCACCCAGGTGACCAGCTCCTTACCCAGGTGGCCATGGAGGGTTGTGGCCTGAGGACTCTGCAGGAGGGGCAGATTTGGATGATGATGGTGGTGGTGGTGGTGGGACAGTGATTTGATGTCTCAGGTGACTCTGTTCAACCCTTGCCTCCAGAGTGCTGCTTGCAATTGCCTTGCAAATACTCCCTCAGATCAGGATGTACAGGCAATTGGGAAGCGAAGCCACTTCATGACCTAGGTAAGCGGGATGGAGCGTTACCGTCAAGAATGCCCCTGTCCTTGAATGCCAGCCTGGAGAGGTCCTGAGCTTTCCGAGTTCTCCACCACAAGGCTGTGTCCACCCCTGTGTCCTCTGTGCCTAGCACAGAGCAGGTATTCGTAAGTGTCAAAAAATCAGATGGATATGGCCATTCAGATGGAGGAAGAACCCACAGAGAGACAAAGAGGCCCCTGCCCGCCTGCACCAGCCGACCCTCTCTGTTCTACCCACCCAGGCAGGCTCCTGTTCTCCCTTCAGCCTGGTCACAGAATTCTCACGGAAGAGAGCCCCACCTCGGGCAGGCTGAGCTGGCAGTCACCTCTGCCCTTTCCAGGTTCTGAGCCCTGACCCAGGGGGACTGCCCATGGGCCAGCGGCAATCTTCCAAGGCCTCCTGGAAGCCATCCTCATCTCCTTGACAAAAGGCATCTGGGGCCCTCCAGCCCCTCCTCCGCCTGGGCGGGAAACACAATACTCCGATAACGATCTAATATTTATACAACGCCTTTCTACCAGATGCATCCCAACAAAGTTTACAAGCTGTCCCGGCTGACAATGTATTCCAGACCCACTCCCCCGCCCCACCCCGCCCCCACGCCCCAGCCTTTCATCCTCAGCCCCAATGCCAGCAGACAGGCCTGAGTCCACCGAGGGGCAGGAGCCCAGCTAGGCACGGAGGAACCCACCGTTTCTGTCCCCTCTCTGAGCGTTGCACGGCGGCGGGGAGGCGATCTGTGCTCGCGGTTGGGGGAGAAAGTCCTTCCGGGGAAGGTAGGGCTGCATTCGGGGTTTGAAGTTTGGCCAAGACTCACAGCACCGGGCCCTCCATAGCCTCAGACCGCGGGAGGGACACAGGGAGGGCCGGGCGCGAATGTACCTCCTCAGTCACTTCCTCCGGGCCGGCTCCATGAATGGGGATTTGTGTTCATTCCCGGCCATAAATTGCCCCTGGTCACCAGGGCTGTGTTCTGTGTCAGAGTCCCTGACCACCAGCCTCGGACAAAACCTGCTTTGTGAAGTCCTGGTGGAAGACAAACAAATGATTATTACCTTCATTTATCCCCTCCCCGACCTTCTTGTCTTGGCCTGCAGATCAGACCTTTTTTCTCTGTCAACAATCTTGACTTTGTTCCCTGAGAAGGAAACAGCTCCGGGAGGGACCTGCAGAGATGCTGCTTGCAAGAAAACCGTTTGGGAGCAGGGTGAAAAAAGACAGCGGTTACAGGAAATGGCAGACATTTTTTGTTGAATTAAACCATTAGGAGTGACCCCCAAACCAGAGCGAGGCAAAGGGAACAACTGGATACATTTAGGTCAGGACAAGCAGCCAAGTGAGGAGCTGAAACCAATTACCATAAATGAATGTTTCTCTTTTATTCACGACCACCATGCCTGTTCCCAGGATGCTCTTGGGCGTCTTATAAAAACAGATGAACTCTCTGGTTTTGTTCAGGGAGTTATTAGCTAATGCAACTGTTGGGCAATTTATCAAACATTAGCACATGCTGCAATTAATGACCAAAAGTTGTCACTGGCTGGTCCAAAGCCACAGGGGCTGCCTGGACTTCAGGGCTCAGGGTAAGGGTCTCCTCCTTGGTGGGATCATTTACTTGGGATCATTTCCTAAGAGAAACAGTCACCCTCAATATCTGCCCCTTCTGCAGGGTCCTTCTAGCCATGATGTCCCATGATCCATGACGTCCCATGCTCCCACTGAGGGCAGTGAGAGGTGGGAAAGAATTCCCATGATCATTGGCAGAATTCTGCTCTATGTTCCAGCCACCTCATCTGCCTACCTAATGCCGTGCTGTCGGCCTGGGGTGTCTTTTCCAACTTGCCCACCTGACCAAAGTCATCTCAGCTTTCAGCTCTCAGCTTGAATGCTTCCTTCTCTAGGCAGCCTGGGGGCTCCTTCTGTGTATCCTCTGGGTCTCAGAGGACCCCACTGCAACTTGCACCATATTGGGTTGAAATTGTGGGTTTACAGGTTGGTGACCTAGCTTCTGAGCTCCCCGGAGTCAGGGACTATTTGATCCCTAATGTGTCCCTAGTGCCCATCTGGAGATCAGAGAAGGGGAGAGAGAATCAAGGGTTTTTGAATGAATAAGTGAGTGGTAGAGCCATGCACAGCTGTGCCCTCTTGTGACTCCTATAGCCTTAGGCTGTCTTACGTTCCATCAAGGGATTGTGGTTCTTCCAGATGAGAGCCACGCAGAGGCATCACATGGAAGGAGGAAGACTTGGGTTTGTGGCTTGCTTCAACTACTTTTCCTTTTCAGGCCTCAGTCTATTTATCTGTGGAATGGGTGGATAACTCACCTTTGAAGCTTCTGGAGAGAAAAGTTGTAATACATGGTTTTAGGGGCATTCCCAATCCCAGAAGGAGGGGGTAGCAAACTGAATAAAAGGTGCCTCAATGCTTGCCCTTGACTAACCATGACTTGAGCAAAGGAATAGTTCAGCTTCTTTATAGACTTTTGGCTAAAGACTCTCTGTATAGGGGAGGAGAAGAGCTGATCTTCAGAATTATGAGGTGTTGGGTCCAGTCCTGCTTAGCAGTGTCCTTGCTGTGTGACCTTAGGGAAGTCACCCCTCTCTTGGAGCCTTGGCGTTGATTCTGAAAAATAGGCTGATAATGTCAATATCTGAAAAGTGCTGTGTCTAGACCCTGGCCCAGGGACTCACTCATTACATAGTAGCTTCTATTATTGCCATTAATTATATATTAACAAATGTTACGGGGTAGGGGGGCAGTGAGAGGTGGGGAAGAACAGCCTTCAGTCTGTCATCCCCTCTGTTGTTTTTTTTTTTCCAACAAGATATTTTATAGGAGTTTTATTGTTGCAAAATTAACATTCTTTCTCTCTGCTAATTCCACCAAAATGTGTTTCCAACCTAGCAGCGACCCCTATGCCAGACTCTGCAGCAGGCCTTTCCAGGCTGAGCTGCCCTGTCCCGGCTGGCTGGGGCTGACATCTGCCAGAAAAGCAGACCACCTTCACGGATTTTCCGTTTGCAGCTGGGAGGGCGGCTGGCAGTGCAAATTACAAAGCAGGCTCCAGCTCCAGCTCCTGATGGGGTGGGCAGGCCCCTCCTGTGGTGAGTGAAGCACTGCCAGCAGCTGGCCTGAGATGGACTGGGAGCAGCAGGCGCCCACACACCAGGGCACACAGAAGCCCCCAAATGTCCCTGGGCCAACAAGGATAGCAGGGAGGGTGAAGGTGAGGTGCAGAGGGTCTTCCTGGCTGCACGAGGGACTAAGGTGAGGGTCCTCTCAGACTCGGGTTTCTCTAACTGTAGAATGGGAACAGGTGTAGGTCCACAGTCCCTTATCTGACATGCTTGGGGCCAGGTGTAGTTTGGAAGTCAGAATTTTTCAGGTTTTTAGAAGGCCATGTTGAATATACTGGTGGGGTAAAGGAGAGCCTGTAAACAAACAGAATGGTGATTTTTCAGTGAAATGAATATTTCAGCCATATTAAGTGTGAAACAGCCATTATTAAGTGTGAAAACCATAAATAGCCTCATGTAGATATGGTTTTTTGTTTTTTTTTTTGACACCAAATGAATTTCTGCAAATTTATAGGAGAGCTCTCCTTTTCAGAGCTTCCTGGATTTCAGAATTATGGATAAAAGTGTCTGTGGGATAGGGTTGCTGTAGGATGGCAAGAAATGGTGGGTATAAGGCAGCTTGCACACCTCCAGGAGGTGGGGGGTACTGGCTCCCCCATACCCACAGCACTGGCAGTGAGGCTTCAAAGCCCCTTTTGGGTGATTCTTTACTGGTAACAACTTTATTGAGATACTAGAGGCCTGGAGCATGAAATTCATACATGGAGGTGGTAGGTGGGGTCCCTCAGCCCTGCCTGCACCCTCTTGCAATCCAGGACCGCTGGCTCCTAACCACTCACCTGCCTGCCTGATCACTCCTAACCACTCTGCCTGCATGCCTGATCGCCCCTAACTGCTCACCTGCCTGCCTGATCGCCCCTAATTGCCTCTGCTTCAGCCCCCGCTGCAGTGGCTTTGTCCAGAATGATGTCTAATTAGCATATTACACATTTATTATTATAGATAATTCATCTACCAAATAATTCACCCACTTAAAGTATAGTATACTGCCCAATAACTTTTAGTATAGTCACAGAATTGTGTAACCATCACCATAATCAACTTTAGAATATTTCATCACCTTCCTTTTCATTCCCCTATCTCCTCATCCCCCAAGTCCTGACAATAAATCTACTTTCTACCTCTACAGATTGCATATTCTGGACATTTTATGTGACTGGCTTCTTTTACTTAGCATGTAATTTTCATGGATCACCTATGTTGTAGTATGTGTATCAGGACTTTATTATTTTTTAATGCCTGAATAATATTCCATTGAATGGCTATACCATGTTTTTAAAATCTATTTGTCTATTGATGGACATTTGATGTAATGCTGCTATGAATATTTGTATGTACATTTTTGCGTGGACATATATTTTTATTTTTATTGGGTATATATACCTAGGAGTAGATTTGCTGGGTTAAATGGTGGTTCTGTTTAACTTTTCAAAGGAATGCGACTGCTTTCCATAGCAACTGCATTATTTTATATTCACACCTGAAGTATATAAAGGTTCTGACTTCTCCGCATCCTTGCCAACACCTGTTAGTATCTGACGTTTTGATTATAGGCATCCTAGTGGGTATAAAGTGGTATCTCATTATGGTTTTGACTTGCATTTCCTTGATGACTAAAGAGGTTGATATCTTTTTTATGTACTGGTTGGCCATTTGTATATCTTATTTGGAGAAATGTCGTTTTAGGTCCTACATTCATTTTAAAATAGGATTATTTTTGTGTTTTTAATTAATGAGTTTCAAGGGTTCTTTATGTATTCTAGATACAAGTGTCTTATTGGATATAATTTATAAATATTTCCTCTCATCTTGTGGGTTGTTTTTCACATTTTTTGATAGAGTTCTTTGATGCATAAAAGTTTTTAACTTTGATGAAGTCCAATTTATCTATTTTTTCTTTTGTTGCTCATGTTTTTCGTGCCATATCTGAGAATCCATTGCCAAACTCAAGGTCATAAAAATTTATCCTATATTTTCTTTTAAGAGTTTTATAGTTTGAGCTTTTATATTTGGGACTTTCATCCATTTTGAGTTAATTTTTGTATATGGTGTGAGGTAAGGGTTCAACTTCATTCCGCTTTCCCTTCTTGAGTAATGCTTGTGGAGTTTGAGAGCCACTACTGTAGAATGCAAATCTCTAAGAAGTCAGAGCTCATGTTTGCTATGTCCTCGGCACTGACCACAGCAGCATAGGAATGCATGGATAGATGAATAATGTCTACATGTCCGAGACTCCAGTGAGGGCAAATGTGCCATGAGTCAGAGACTCTAGGTGTCAGATCAGGCTAGGTGTTGATGGAGACCAATCTCCCTTCTCAGAGTATCCCCTCTTGGCAGGCAGAGCTTATGCAAGCTCATTTTGATATTCCTTTGGTGGTGGGGAACTTTCTCCTCTCAGGGCTCTTCATTGCAGAGGGGTCTTGTTGACCTGAAGGAAAGTTCTTCCCTGCACAGAACTGAAACCTGCCTCCTCGTAGCTTATAAATGACCCCCTCCTCTTCCTCCAGCCCCGACTCTTCCCTCTGAGCCCCCCACCCAGTACTTCAACTTCCTCT
This sequence comes from Murina feae, assembly GCA_004026665.1. Lineage (NCBI taxonomy): Eukaryota > Metazoa > Chordata > Mammalia > Chiroptera > Vespertilionidae > Murina > Murina feae. The sequence goes on from PVJC01020131.1 coordinate 11,432, forward strand.
GCTGGGCCACCCTCAGAGGCTTGGAGTTGGGGATGGCTGCAGCTTCCTCCCCTGCAAGCTGAGCAGAACTGTCTCCTCATGGAATGGGTTTCCATCTGCTCACATCCCAGCTACCTCCTCTGCATCCATCCAGCTGTTTTTGTTCTGTCAAGAGGTAGGCATAGGCCTCAACACAGTCTATTAACTGGGATTTAATCAACCAGCTCAGAAAAGAGAGGTCCAATCTCTCCCTTCTTTTGCACCTTTAACTTCCATTAATTTAGTTGAAGCCCACATAGCTCTCTTTAATAAGGCCCAACACACTGCTTGCTCAGATAATGATTTATAGTATAATTTCTACATATAAAAGCCTATACAACCAAAGGACTGAATGATTAGTCGACTGGTCACTATGATGTGCACTGACCACCAGGGGACAGAAACTCAACTCACAGGACCAGGCTCCCTCCTGTCTGGATTGGGCCTGTGGGGATCAGGCCAAAACCAGCTATCCGACATCCTCTGAGGGGTCCTGGATTGCGGAAGGTGCAGACCAGGCCGAGGGACCCCACCAGTGCACAAATCTGTGCACCAAGCCTCTAGTATATTATCTAATCTAATAAAAGAGTAATATGGAAATTAACCGTTTCTCCAACACATTTAAGCCACGTCCACCAGCCAAGCCATGCCCACCAGCCAATCAGAGCAGCTGTATACAAATTAACCTAGCCAAGATGGAGGCAGGTGCAGCACAGGCAGCGGCAGGTGGCTGGGCTCAGGCTGAGTAGTAGGAGGAGCCAGCAATCTGACGGAGCAGGTGACCAGCATGGCTGGCTGGGCTCAGGCTGAGGAGTGGGCGGAGCCAGCGATCTGGACCAGGAACAACCGACCAGCATGGCCGGCTGGGCTCAGGCTGAGGAGGAGGCGGAGCCAGCCATTGGGACCCTGGAGGTGGCCACCAGCTGCCTCACCCAGCCCCCCCCCCCTGGGCTGTCCAGTTACCCCAGTAGGGACCCAAACCCTTACTGGGCTTTGGGCAGTCTGAAAATGGCCCTCAGCCAGGCTGGCCCCATGGGGTGAGGGTCCCCACTGAGGGGGTTGGCTAGCCTGAAAACAGCCATCAGTACCTCACCCACGCTGGCCAGGCATGCCAGAAGGTGGACATCCCCCAAGGGGTCCCAGACTGTGAGAGGGCACAGGCTGGGCTGAGGGACTGCCCCCTCCCCCCCGCCGTGCACAAATTTTTGTGCACCAGGCCCCTAGTCCTATATAATAAAAAGCTAATATACTAAGAGTTGAAGCAATCAAAGCATAATATGCTAATGATATGCTAAGGCTGCTCAACTGCTTGCTATGACAGGCACTGACCACCAGGGGGCAGACCCTCCGATTGGCAGGTTAGCTTGCTGCTAGGATCTGGCTGATTGGGACTCAGCCAGATGGGCTGTAAATGCCCTTGATCCCTGGAGCCCTTCCATAGTCCCTCCCCAACTGGCCAACCCCCCAAGTCTCTCCCCAACCCTGATTGTGCACCTGTGGGGTCCCTCGGCCTGGCCTGCACCCTCTTGCAATCTGGGACCCTTCAGGGGATGTCAGAGAGCCAGTTTCAGCCCGATCCCACAGGCCAGGCCGAGAGACCCAACTGGTGCACGAATTTGTGCACTGGGCCTCCAGTATTGCAATTGATTTACAATATATTAGTATTATTAATATTATATTAAAATACATTAATGATTATGGCATCATCTACTAAATGTTTACTTTGTTCTGGCTTTTGCTGAGTGTTGCATAGATGGGCATTGAGACCTCTGTTAGGAAGTCATTCTTGTCCCATTTTAGAGAAAGCTGAAGCTCAAAGAGGTTAAGTGATTTGTTCAAAGCCACAAAGCTTGGGATGGGACTTGTGTTTGTCTGATATCAAAGCCCCTGTTATAAGCTCTGTGCTATCTTTCCTCCTGGTGATGGTCCTCCTGGGGGTGGCAGTGGGGGCTGCTCTGTTGTTCTCAGTTTATAGGCTGCTCTGGGCCTCTGATTTGTCATCCCACTTCCCCAATTCCCCTTCTGCTACTCTGGGCTTCCCAGAGTGTTTTCAGTCTTCCCTCTATGTCTTTATTGACAAAACTAGAGGCCTGGTGCACAGATTCATGCAACGGTGGGGTCTTAGCCTGGCCTGTGCCCTCTCTCAATTCAGGACTTCTCAGGGATGTTGGAGAGCCTGGTTTGGCTTGATCTTTTCCTGCCTTCTCCCCTACCCCCTTCCGTCTGAGATTCATCAGTCTGTTTCATGTTTTCATGCCTATGCGTTGAGCATCTGCCCCCTGTGGTCAGTGTACATAGCTACCAGTTGAATGGTCGATTAGGCTTTTATATATATAGATTCTAACCAGGTCGGGGGTGTGGAGAGGCAGCATCTTTAGTATTTATTCTAGAGCTTGTTCACCCCAAGATTGTGTGGTCAATGGGGAATCCTACTGACATGCCTTGTCTTTGGGGCCCTAGGTACCTCCCCTGATATTAAGAAGCAATCACTATAGCACTTTCCCTCTCCTAGAAGTTGGTACATCCCAGAGCATGTCCATGGCATGGGCATGTGGGGCCTGCCTCCCCATTCTGAGTAGTGGGGGTGGGAGTGTTGCACAGATGGGCACTGAGGCTGACCAGAGCCAGAGCTGGATCCTGCTCTGCAGACTTGCCCTGCTCTTTCCCTTTAAGGAGGCACTCACTGCTCTTCCGTTGCCAGGCTGGCTGACACCTGAGGCTGTGAGCAACTTGATAGTGGCCTGCAGGACCCTTGGAGGCCTCTAAGGAGAAGGAAGGCTCTTGGAACCATTTCACAAGTTCATTAGACACAATTTTAAGACCCAAATGGGCACTGGAAGGTCACAGAAATACTTGGTGGTGTATTTCCAGCCACTAACTCACAATTCATTACAACAAACAGGTAAACTAGACACAATTTTTACCTTCTCATCCACTCATTCATTGATTCACTCAGTGATTCCCTCACTCATTCATCACTGTATTCTGTGTTTGTTTGTTCGTTTGTCCAGTCATCACTTCATCTTTCATTCATTTGCTCAGACACCTGCATAGGTCCACTTCCTCCCCTCTTTCAAATCTTTTTTTCAAATGCCACATCATTAGAGCAGCTCCTCCTCCCCTCCCCTACATTTCCCTGTTTTTTCCCCTCCATAGCATTTTTTTTTCAAATACTGTCTAAGTTACTTGTTTTATTCATTGTCTGTCTCTGCCAACTATAATAAACAGGGATTTTGTCTACTGTTTTTATTACTAGAGCTTCACTGCCTACAATAGTATCTGGCACATAAAGGACCTAAGGATTGTTTATGAAATTAGTGAATCCACTCATTTATTCCATAAATTTATCCCTGAGAGTCTGCTGGAGAGAGCGTTGCTTTTGAAGGGGGTCGGGATCCAGGATAGGGGCTTGGAAAGGAGGCCTGTGGACTGAGCTGTGAAGGCTGGAGATGGTGAGTTGGCAGAGATATTGACGGGTCGTACATTCTAGGTTGGTGGGACAGCTAGTGCAAAGCCAGTGGGAGAGTGTAGCCCGTGTTTGCTGATGACCTAAGGCCTATGGCTGAATGGGTGAGTGATTGGATGTGGAGGCTGAGGGTGGGGAAGCTTTGGGGATGACTCCGGTTATGTGTTGGAAAGTCTGGGTGGAAGGTGATGTCATTAACCAAGGGGGACTCTGGGGGCTTTGACCGGAGAAGGAGAGACGATGGCTTCAAGATCTCCCTTTCAAAAGCAACTTTCAATTACAATTTGACCCACATTATTTTGTGTGTTGTGTTGACTTTATTTTTGATTCACATTGCCCAGCGCCAGGAGAAGAGGGCGTTTTGGCCGCCCCATCCATCTCTGCTGTCTCACGTCTAGGTGTCTGTGAAATGTGGCTTCTTAGTGTGGACGTGGAGGGGGTTACACCATGGAAGACCCGCCCGGGAGCTTGCCTTTGCCGTGGTTGGCGTGGGCTGTGGCGAGACTGGTCCTGAGATGAAGCATTCGTGTTTGACACTTGGACCCGATTGCCTCCAAATGATTGTCTGCCTTTTGAAAATTATAGGTAAGCCTGCTTTGGCATTTTGAGCAAACATCAGTCACAGCTCCATAGCTATGGATTTTATGTGAAATTACATAAAATCCCCCAGAGGAGAAGGAAGAGGGAGTGAAGCAACTAGGAAGACTTCTTGGGGGAGGAGTCTTTCAAGAACTGTTTCCTTGGTAGAGTGAGCAGACCTGCCCTGTGCCCCCCACTCTCAGGGAGGGCAGGAGGAGGCATTTCTAAAGCATGAGGAAGGTCCCCCTCTCAGTTGGAGTGTTCTAAGAATGGGATGGGGTGACTTGAAAAGTAGTGAGCTTCCTGGACCCTCAAGTGTGCAAGCAGGGGCTGAACAGCCACCTCTTAGGGAGGCTGCAGAGTGGCATCTTGTTCTGGGTGAGTGGGTTTTACCTTCGAGGTGCTTCCAGGGCTCATATCCCAAGCTGCTAAGAGATTTTAAGATTAAACATGTCACATCATCACCCCTCTCCTGAGACACCCTCTCCCCACCAGGACCCAAACCCATGACTGTGAATGATGGAAATTAAGGTGTCAAGAAGAGGTCATAATAAAGATGTTCTCACTAATGAAAACAACAACAACAACAAAGGGACAGGGTTGGTGTCACCTGCTATTTTGGAAAACCCAAGGAATAAACTGATCGGGACACTGAGCATCAGAGGGTCTAACAATCCCAGGAAGGGGCACAGCCAGATGTTATGTGCTTCTGATAAGACAGCACAAGCTCACCATTTGTCCTGCTGAAGGGCTCTGAGCCTAAGTCTGACCACCCCTCTGATTGCAGCGGCCAATTTGCAGGGAAAACAGAGGACAAAGAAAATGGTGACTGTCCCATGAATATACGTTCAGCAAACTCCAGTCTGTGGACTCCCTACAGCGCAAGGAGCCTTATCTTCAGCAGATGAGGTGTCAGGAAAAATAAGGATGGAGGTGGAACGCTGGGGGTCAGGAGAGACCTAAATTAAGATTTGTCAAAGATAGAAAATGGGCACGACTAAATCACAGTGCCCAGGGATGTACATTTGAAATAAGATTATAAGGAAAAGTAAGAAAATTGTAATTATCTAAGTTAGGATTGTGGTTATGTTCGGGGAAGGGAGGGGGCTGTGACAGGGGGAGGCATTCCGAGGGCTCCTGGGGTGGCTGGCACGCCTCTACTTTTTGATCTTGGTAACGGTTACACGGGTGTTCACCTTATAATGGTCATTAAACTGTATGTTTGCTTTGTGTGGTTTCCTGTTATTTTACAATAAAAAGGTTAAAAAGAGTGAGCCACATATGCAGTGTTTTGGTTTTACTCCTCATGTGCCAGTATGCCGGCAGCCCTTGACTGCCCTGCGTGGGTGACAGGGACTGGTGACCTCCTCTTTCTTCTAGCCCCCGGACCCTCTGCCGTGAGAGATAAAGGAGAAGAGAGAAAAATGGCCGGATGGAGAACAGTCATTACTTAAAGCCGCAGTGACAGCATTAGCAAGAGGGAAGTCCATCTGCGGAGTTTTCTGTCTCCAGTTAAGTTATCCCCTCTTTGGTGGGACTTGGTGGGGATCCAGGTTGGGGAAAGGAAATATTGGGGCTGGGGGGGGCGGGGAACTGTTATATTGACCTGCACCCTGAAGGGGCCAGACCTCCATTCCTGCTCCCATCAAATAAACTAAAGAGGCAAACAGAGGAGTCTTCAGAGAACTTTCTTATGAGCTTTGGGAGGCGGGGGGAGGGGGAGAGGAAGGGATCTGGGGGGTCACTGAGGACCTTTGAGAAGCCTAGGGCCATCTTACCCTTTCCATCCCAGGGGGCCCCACCCCCTGGCAGTGTTGCCCTGGGAAATTCAGCGGGTCCCCTGGGTCTCTTGGCCTCCTGGGAGAGGTGATAATCGGTTTCCTGTGAGATAAGGCGCAGGAACATATTTAGATGAAAACAAAATCAAATTGAAATCCCTTAGGGGGTGGTACAGAAAGGTCCTGGAGCCCACGCAGTGGCGCCGAGGCTTCCAGTCTGGTGAACAGGGAGCTTGGCCCTGTCTTGTGCACTTGTGTGTGTGCACTTATGTGTGTACGTTTGTGTGTTAATGTGTGTGTATGCCTGCATTCGGGGTCCTGGAAGGGACAGGCCTGGCCTCTGCCCTGAGGGGCTTACATGAGGGTTCTCTAGGTTGCGCCAGGCAGGGAATGCAGGAGAGAAACTCAGCTCTGGGGTTGGGAGCCCTGGCCCTGTTTTGAACACCACTGTGTGACGGCAGGGAAACCACGTGACTTCTCTGGTCCTCTGTTGTCTCACATGAAAAATGAGGGGATGGAATACGGTGGCCTGGGGGGGTCCCTCCCAGTTTTAATAGTAAGAGACTCTAAAACTGGAGGATTCTGAGCTCATATTTTTTCTGCTTTTTAAAAAAATCCTCACCCAAGGATATTTTCCCATAGATTTTTAGAGAGAGTGGACGAGAGGGGAAGACAGAGAGAAATATTGGTGTGAGAGAAACACATTGATTGGTTGTCTCCTGCATGCGCCCTGACCAGGGCCCAGGGCCAGGGTGGAGCCTGCAACCAAGGTATATGCCTTTGACCAGAATTGAACTCGGGACACTTTGGTCTGCAGTCTGATGCTCTATCTACTGAGCCAAACTGGCTGGGGCCGAGCTCATATTTCTTTGCCCTTCATCCTGTGTACCAAATTGTTTTCTTTGCTTATGCGCATGCCTCTGTCCTGGGGAAGATGCCGAGCTGCCTTGACACCTACCTCTCATCTCTTACAATATTTGAAAAAAAAAAAAGGTGCACCTCTACCTTTCCTGACTCACTCCCAGAGCCTGCGGTGCGTGCACACCTTGTGAACATTAGACAAAGGGGCACCGAGCCGCACAGCCCAGCCTGCTCGGTGTTTGGCTGGTGGCGAGCAGATGGTGGCTGCGAGCAAACTGGAAGGAAGAGCCCCTTTGACTCAGAAGTCACAGCCTGGCAGCGTGCACACAGCTAGGGGAGCAGAGCAAGAGCTAAACTCCCCCTCCTCCCCACGGCATGGTGTCTTGGACAGAGAACAGCCTGTGCAACTGCACACGGGGGACTATATTACTGACCTGTGTCCTGAAGCGGCCAACCTCCATTCCTGCGCCCACCAAGTAAACTAAACAGAGAGGAGTCTTCAGAGACCTTTCCTATGAGCCTCAAGCGCCCAGGACAGGCCCGGGAGAGAGTAGGAACCAGTAGGGTTTACGGAGCCTTCGACATCGTGGTTCAGCAGCCCAAACGCAGGTGGGCTGTGCAGACTCGAATGGCCCCAGCAGATGCCCTGGCCTCCTATTCACGAAGAAACAGAAGCCAGTACATGGGACCTCCCTCAGCTTCCCGCCACCAGAGCCAAGAGTCTAGGTGAGTCCCGGCTTCATTCCTCCTCCCTCAGCGTCTCCAGCCACTTCCCCTCCTACCTAAGCATCTGTTTATCTTTCATGTCTCCTTTCAGTACAACTTCTTCCAGGGCCACGGGAAGGTGGTGGGGGCTTCCCTGATCCCCCCACCTGTTACAAACTCCAGTAGCTTTCTGCACTTTCTCATGGTACTCTGCATTTGTAATTTATTCCTTCAGCTTCTCTCCTTCCCCATAGGCTGTAGGCTGCCTGGAGCAGGGGTGGTGCCTGCTTGTTCATTTGCTCCAAACTCAGTTTCTAGCACCCAGCCTGTAGATGGTGGGCTGTTGTCTGTGGCTGAATAGATGCATGGGCCCATGTGCGTGAAGTGAGGTGTATATTAATTTGTAAGTGAGTGCTCTAAGCTCCTGTGGCTCACCTCCTCTGATCTCATTTGCAACGTGGCTCCCCGGATCCCCCCCTCCCCCACCCCAAGAATAAAACCCACCCAGAGCTGTCTCCACAATTGCAGCCCATGAGCAAGGAGAAGGCCAGGTAGGGCCAGGCCCTGGGCAGTGCTGGGCACCCACTGGGGTATCGGGGAGAGGCGTTAGGGTTGCCTTCATTGTGCTGGCGGTGGGCACCCAGGGAGCTTCGTGTGCAGGCTTTGTGCATGTGAGAGTGAGACACACCGTGGGGGTCCGAGGGACCTGTGCAAGAGTGTGAGGCTGTGAGTACGAGCAGCAGATTGTGCATGGAGCTGAGTGTGGGTGAGTGAGATTGTGTGAGACCATGAGTGCACAAGCGTGAAGGGCACGGCACTGATGTGTAACTGTGGGGGTGTAGCCGTGTGGATGTGTGCGGCAATGAGCCTGCGAGGAGCATGTGAGCATGTGTGTGTAACTCTGTGTGGGGTGCATGTGTGAGAGTGCATGTTCTGTGTGCACAGCCAGGAACAGTGTGCAAAGAACAGACCTCTCTGGTGACGTGGTTTTCCCAGCAAGCCGTTTTCTGCAGAGACGCCTTTGAAGTAGGTAGCAGGCAGGGAGGGGGAGATGGAGTGGAAGTGAGGGGCCAGGGCTTCTTGTGTCAGCCTGCAAAGGCCTCGGAGGTCCTCCCTCCTGGCCCAGTGCTCACCTCAGCCCACAGCGTGTCACAGGGGTGAAGTGAAGCCCATGTGCTACCTCCCTGCTGGGGGCTCTGCCCGCTGCCACTGCTGCCCCTAAGCTGGCTGCTCCCTGCAGTAAAGATGGGCCCTGGGCTGGGAAAGGGCTCAGGAAAGCCTTGCCTGTGAGTGATGTTTGGATCTGGCAGCAGCCCTGTCTGTCAGTCCCAACTTGGCCCATTCAGTGGAGGAGACAGCCCTTCTTTTCCTGCGCATGTCCTCCACCTGCTCTCACACCCCACTCCCCAAAACCTCGACCAGAGGGCAGGAGACATGGCCTAGAGGCTCAGCTCTGCCACAGACCTGCTGTGTGACCTTCAGTGAGCCTCTTGCCCTCTCAGGATGATGGGTGGATGCTCTCTCATCTTAAATCCAGAGAGACGATGAGGCCCAACTCATCTCCAAATAGAGGCAAAGCCCTGTGACCCATTTGAGCAAAATTATCTCTTGAACCCACCCGCCCCGCAGGTGCTGAGTAGAATCAAATACAGAAGAGGCACACAGTAGGGCTTCAGGAAGTGCTTAATGAATTGGAGTGGGACTCATGCCTCTGGGAAAAGGTCACCGGTTCTATGTTCCAGGGGACTCGGCTGGGGATAGACCTCAACCCCAGGCTCCGGGAGAAGTGAAGGCAGGCTCTCCACTAGACCTCAGGATCTCTCTAGAAAAAGGCGCCCCCTGTGGGTGGACACATCATAGCAATGATGGACCAGTGAAGCTTCAGGTAGCACTCGCCAGGTGTCAGGGAACTTTCCATTAAGCCCTCACGTTGAGCTCCACACCTCTCCACGTGGGAGGCATTGTGAGCCCCACTTAACACATTTAAGGGCGGAGGAAGCGGAGGCTTCTAGGAGAGAGGTGAGCGCTGGACAGCAGGCGATGTGGCGAAGCGGCCATCTGTCCTGCCCGTGTCCCGCTGCCACCAGCCCAGGGCTGACTTCCCCAGGCAGGACAGAGGATTTGCACAGTGCAGCTTCCTGAGAGAGTGGGATTAAGGGGAACTGCTCGGGTGGGCCAGAGCCAGGGGCCAGGGGGAGGCCCGGCGGAAACCCAAAACCTCTGCAGCTGTTTCCAGTTTGCTGCCTGCTGGACCGCGTGGGGTGCGGTGAGGATGGTGGCGGAGCACCTCCCCATCCTTCTCTGTGCACCCCTGTCGTGTCCTGGGTCTCTTCAGCTCTCAGTCTGTCTCTCTTTCTCACCCCAGGAATCTCATGGAATCAAGGAAATCTTGGGGTACTGGGTTCCCCTGACCCCACGGTTTCTGCTGGATCGCACTGAACTCTCGCTCACTCTTGCTGGTGCAGGGAGGTAGCTCCGCAGCCGGAAGAGTGGCCACGAAGCCCAGGACTCAGAGCTCAGCGTCAGGACAGTAAAGTGCCAGCACCAGAGGTCAGGCAGGGCTTTGGGGATGCCCTTCCCCGCTCAGCCAGGCTCTGCTGCTTCTTGCTCCCAACTCCCTTTCCTGGACACGTCCTCTGCCTGCTTTCAGCCCCACTCCGCAGGTTCGCACAGGGAATCTCCACGAGGAGCTAGCTCCACCTCTGACTTCATCTCCAGGCAGAAGGCAGGACACCTCTGCCCCCAGAGACAGCTCAGCCAGGGATGGGGTCACAGTGGGCTCTGCAGTAGACAGACGTGGGTGCCAATTCTGTGTGACTGCTTCCCGCTGTGTTTCTGCGAGCAGCAGGCCCTGAGCCTCAGCAGTGGGGGAGGTGGTCCTTGGGCAAGCAGTGCAGTGCTTGCTGCAGAGTAGGCTTTGCGGCACAGGGCTGCTGCCCCCCCCCCCCCCAGTCCATGACCCCTATGACCCCAGCACCCTCTTGTTCTGGTGCCCTCGTGGCTCACAGCACCCGACACTTTCCCTTCCCCGTGGCTGTCAAATCTGCCTTTCAGAGACTTACCTCGAAAGCACTGAGAGAAGCTGGAACAACGCTCTGCATGCTCCCAATGCCATCCTTTCCTCAGGCCGAGTCCTCACCAGGAGCCCCTGCCCCACGACTTCCCATGTGCCCACATATTCATGCGACTAAGGCCCACAGGCCTCCCATGTCACCTTCTCTAGCCCCTCCGCCGGGAGGGGGGCACTCACTCATTGTTTCACTCCACCACGCAGCCTCATGAGAACCCCCATCAGTGCAGGTCCTGAGCGAGGCACGCAGGTCAGAGAAAGGGCCAGCCCCACTACGTACTCTGTGGGCCTCGTCAGGTGGGCAGGGGGGCAGCCTCATCCCTGGCATCCGGAGAAGAGCAGGAGGGCCGCCAGGGAGAGGAGCACGAGGGAAGTTATGCCCGAGGGCACTGGCCGAGCTGCTCCCACCAGCTCTCAACTCTGGTCAACTCACCTGCAATAGAGTTCCTTGGTTGAGGCTTGGAGTTCAGGCTCTAAGTCACAGGCCAGGTGCCAAGGGTTCTGGGTTACCCCTGAGGTAGGAAAGCCTTCCACAGCCAGGGCTTGCCAGTCCCACTTGCCCACCTTTGGGCCAAGGCACTCAAGATCCCCAATGGGAGAGGGCAGTGTCAGTTTCACCCATGTTGGAGTGTTGCTTCTGTTACTTTCTAGGTTTAAAACCATGGGCACATTTTTTAACCCCTTTAAGCCTGAGTTCCTCCTTTTGGAAAACGGGGATGAAGAAGAAAACCGCGAACAATGGTTATGGAACTTCAATGTGCATCCCCTGGAGGGCTTTTTGAAACAGACTGTTGCCCCTTCTCTGTCCCCGCTCTCCCCACCCCGCCATGGAAATTCAGATCTAACAGGTCCGGGCTGGATATAGAATCTGCATCTCTAACCCCCTCCCAGGTGATGGCTGATGCTGCCAGTCCACAGGCCACATGGCACTAAATAGCATTGAGATGGGAAAAAATGGGCTGGCTCTGTCACAGGTGCTGTTGGGGTGTCACATGACATGTACCTGGTGCTCTCACCTGGCTGCCCTCCTGGGGCAGAACCCAGGCTCTTCTCTTTCCATTTGCTGCGGCCCCCACCTCCTGTGGCAGGGCTCTGGGCAGTAAGCCCTTCACTCCCACAATCCCTGCCTGCAGAGCCCACAGCAGGGCTGCTAAATTCAAGTCATGAAAACCTCACCGAGCTCATAAGGCCCCAAGATGGATATCTCAGCAGCTTGATCCCCATAGGGGTGCAGAGGAGCCGGGCCTGGTTTTGGGGTGGCCACGGACAAGTGACCAGCTCGGGAGAGTCCTCCCGGGGCACTCGCTGAGGTTCTTCCTGGGCTCTGGGCTCACCCTGGGCCAGGCCACCACGCAGACCCCAGCCGCTGAAGCCTGTCTGGAAGCCATTGTTCAAACTAAAAAGTCCCCGCGGCCACATCACCAAGGGCACAGCTCACATGCCTCATTCTGTTCAGTCCTGAAAACAAAACTTAGAAGTTAAGTGACTTGACCAAGGGCACCCAGGGAACTCTTTGTGGGGCTGGGGGAGGGCTGGGGTGGCCCGTACTCCCGGGGGATGGTGAGGGCAGCCTCCTCTCTCTGGTGAGCCTGTGGTAGCAGCACCCAACGTGTCACAATATCGGAGGAGGTGACGGTGGTTGCAGGGCTGTGTCTGTGAGCCTGGGTGCTCGCTTTTGGAGCCTGGGCTCTGGGTCTGACGCAATACATGCCTCCGGTTTGCGCCTCAGCCCACCCTGCTGTAACCACGGCTCTGATCCCTGTTACGGAGATGCGGCCACTCAGAGCTGTCTTTGATGCCCCTCTCCCCATCGAGAAACCTTTACGCATCCCAGGATCTCACATCCCACCTCCGATGGTGTTGACCTCATGTTGTGTTCTGGCTGATCTCAGGCAGTTGTGTCCCCCTCTGAGCCTCCTCAGGCAAATCCAGGCTGGACTGGGCTCTCATCCACGAGGCAGAATGAGAGCCCAATCACAGGGACACACTGAGCCCAGTTTTGGCCCCAGGCTGAGCCGTGGCTCTATGCAATGCATCACGGGGCACAGGGGCACTTGGAGGGGGCATTGGTGTTGCCGCTTTTCTCACACATTAGAACAAAGCCTTTTGTCATGAAGCACCGTTTGTCCTGGAATCTATGAAGTCCCTGCATATGTTTATTTAGAATTGGGTAAAGGAAATAAACTCCATGCTTCTTCAGAAATGTGACCCCCAAATGTCTATAATGAAGACTTTAAAGTCACCACTGAACATGAAGGCCCCTGACCTCAGGGGCAAGGCAGGAAGAACTTGTCCTCAGGGCTCAGCAGCGGTAGGCACGGAGGCCTCCGCTCGCCTCCAGGGGAGCCTGAAGAGTTTGCTCCAGGTCTGTGCAGTCAGGGCCCGTGGCTTTGGTTTCTGAGTTTTATTACCCGAGGTGAATTGTTTCGAGAGTGTGTGTTGATTTGTGTGTCTGTGGGTCAGAGTGTGAGGCTGTGCAGTTGTGAGCATGCGTGCGGGATGTGGGCTGCGTGCAGCATGAATGGGATGTTGGATGTGTCTGCTTTGTGGTGTGTGTGTTTGTGGTGTGTGTAGTGTGGTGTGGGGTGTGTGTGTGTGTATGTATGTATAGGGGGAACTAATGTGGGTTCTGGGAGCCTGTGTGGTGACTTTAAAAAGTCTTGGAGCTCCGTGTGTGTTGCCTCTTTGGGGATGCGTTGTGGGTTTGTGGAGGGCTCTGGGAATTGGGAAGGGGTAGGAAAGCTGACTGGGACACGAAACAAATACAAGAAACATGATCTTCTTATGATCCAAGAGCTGAGGTTTAGTTTGATACAAAGGCAACAGTTGGAAAACAGACCATCAAAGGAGACCATTTCTGATCCACTTTTGCTTTAAAAAGAAACCAGTCCCAAATGACAGTGCAATTGATGCAAAAGTTGTCTTTGGGCCAAGGGCACAAAGCTGGCTGTGGAGCCGGGCACTGCTCCTGGGTCTCAGCCCAGCAGCCTCCCAGCCAGGCTTTGAAGTGATGCGCTGATGTGCAGGCGAGAGCGTGGGCCGTTGCACAGTGGAGATCTGAGTTTAGATTCCAGCTCTGATGTTCACTCGGTATATAACTTGGAGCAGGTAGACTCCTTCTCTACCTCAGTTTTCTGTCTGTAGGCTGGGCAATGGTATCATTTTACAGGGCTATTAAGGCAATGAAGGGCGCAATGCATGTACAGCACCTAATAGTTTATGGGACAGAGGCATTTAATAAACAGGTGCTTTCCCCACCAGCTCTGTGACACTCCCCCAACCCATTCTCTGCCTTCTTCTGTGCCCCAGCAGTTTGACTCTATGTATGGTTTCACCTGGGCTCCCCAGTGCTTTGGCTTCCTGTTGTATTCAGCCAATGGAAGGCTCCAGAAAGAAATGGAGGGCCGGGGAGAAGGCCAAGTGTTCATTGTTTCCTCCTCTACTCCCTCCCTGTTGGATGCTGACTTTGGTAGTGGCTGTGTCCTCTAGGTATGGTTGCAGCTCCTGTTGGGCAGTCCCTCTCCCAACAGTGGCTATCGCTCTCACCAGTAAATCCCTTGAAGGAAAAGGGGTGGTAATGGCTGGTCTCTGGACACTTCTATCCCATGTTGGGTCCCCTATGCCTTCCAAATCCTCTGTAAATAGCCCTTCATTACATTCCAATTAACCTGTTGAACCATCTGTTTCCTACAGGGAACCTAATAGACGCACTCATCACTCATCCTGGTTTGATCTAGTAATTTATCCCTGTAGAGAGCTACAGAAGACATAGAGATGAATTCAGTGGATTTGTGTGAGCTCAAATTCATGATTGAGATCCAACTCCTCATTTTGCCAATGGGAGAAAAAGAGACCCAAGGTGGAACGGGACAAAGTCATGTCATCCAGCAATAGAGTGAACAGATGGATAAGAATTTAGAGCTCTTATCTCCTCAACCCCATAGACCCATTAGTCTTTAGTCTTTCGTTAGAAACTAGTGTATAATATTGTTTACTTGTGTCACGAGTCTAGTCTCTGACAATATTGTAAATCATTTAGGTCAGAAATCTTGACACATATTCTAAACATCCCCGAGACACTCAATACATGTTTTATTTATTTAACAAACATATCTGAATATCCTATATAATAAAAGGCTAGTATGCAAATTGTCCCTATGGGTGGGAGTTTGATCAGGTGGTCAGTGCGCTAACCACCAGGGGGTGGTGTGGAACACGGTAAGGCATTGGCGACAGTGCTGGAAGTGGGCAGCAGTGGAGGCGCTGCCAGCCCTGATGGGCCCCAACGAGAAAGGGACCATGGTGGATGGTGGAGCAAGTGAGTGGGCAGTGCCAGGCCAAGGTGAGAAGGGAGGCCCTGGCCGGCAGCCACAAGGGACCCTACCCGTGCATAAATTTTGTGCACTGGGTCTCTAGTCTTATAATAATAACTATCATTTGTTGAGAGCTTCCTATGTGTCAAACAGTAAATTAACTACTTGTATATGTGTTTTCATCTAATTCTCATTTTATAGATGAGGAAACTAAACCATAGAAAAATTCACAAAGCTTCCCTATGTCTTGAAGTTAGTGAGTGGCAGAGTGGGGTTTTCTTAAGCACTTTGCTCTCCTGCTTCTCTATGATGTGTCAAGGTCTGAGTCAGATGCTGAGGGTTCCGAGGCCCATCAGACATGACTTCTGTTCTTAGGGAGCTCAAGACTGAATGGGAAAGATGTGTGTGAACAGATATTTCAGAGGCACACAAATCCAGCAAACAGCCTAATATCTGACAAGATGATAAAGTAATGCTGGATGCTGAATCCCACCTCAAAATTGAGCCCTGGAGATGCCATGGATTCAGAGAGATTTGGATTAATTTCAGATAAAAAATAAACTTTGAGGGGATGCAGAAGGAAGGTGGTAGAGTCCTGAGTGTATGAGAGGTGGATGGGTCCCTGAAGCAGAAGAGTGCAGGGGCCATGCATGGGGGTAGGCTGGGAGGATTATGTGGCATTCTTGAACGTTCTTCACATTGCCCTTGATGGGTCACCGACCATCTTGTTGTCATTGCAGGGTAGACAACGTGCAGGAGTTGGGTCAGCCTCTGCACACTCCTGAGGAAAACAGTATACCAGGAGGAATAAAAACTTAAAATAAGCATAAGTGTCCCAAAGAGATCAAGTGGGATATTGAGAATATGAAGTAGGTCCAAACAGTTGTAGAGAAGAAACAAGGGGGTATTCTGGACATAAGACAGTTTATCACCAAAAATTTTCTGAAAGAAACTTCTAAAAGGTGTATTTGAGAAGAAGGATAGTGAACCCAGAAAGGAGTGTGATACCAAAAGCAATACTGGGAAAATAAAAGTAAATATGAAAATAAATTTAAACAAACACTGACTAAATCAAACAATCACAACAATAAAAGGCTAATATGCAAATGGTCATCATGCCATGGCACGTAACAACTGATCAGCAGGAACGTGAGGCTGTGTGGTGCCTGGCCAGGACAGGAGGCCTCAGGCTGTGCCCCCACCCAGCGGGGCTTGACAGGGGACCTCAGGCTGGGCCAGGGGACCTGAGCCTGCTCCCCTGACCTGGCAGGGCTTGATAGGGGACCTGAGGCTGTGCCCCCTGCCCCACAGGGCTTGACGGGGGACCTGAGGCTGGGCCAGGGGACCTGAGCCTGCTCCCCTGACCTGGCAGGGCTTGATAGGGGACCTGAGGCTGTGCCCCCTGCCCCACAGGGCTTGACGGGGGACCTGAGGCTGCGCTCCACTGCCTGGCGCTAGGCCAGGGGACCTGAGGCTGTGCCCCCTGCCTGGAAGGGCTTGATGGGGTTGGGGCTGGCCGGGTCTGGATGGGCAGCGCAGCATGCGTGGGTGGGCAGGGACTTTACTCTGGGTCCCATGGCATGCCCAGACTCTGACAGGAGGGAGGTTTCCATATACATTTTACTAATTTTCTTTTACCTCTGACACTTCTATTATAGAGAAGGTCAAATAGAAATATTAAAATATTTCCTCTAATAGATTCCCTTTTAATATGTAAGTATTTAATGCCCTGGGCCACTAGTAATCATATAATATTAAAAATTCTAATAAATTTAGAGGTAAAAAGTTAAAGTAGAATTAAAATACTGGATTATATCATTTAAGCCTGACCAGTGTGACTCAGTAGTTGAGCATTGACCTATTAACCAGCAGGTCATGGTTTGATTCCAGGTCAGGGCACATGCCTGGGTTGTGGGCTGGATCCTTAGTGTGAGGTATGCAGGAGGCAGCCAATCAATGATTCTCTCTCATCATTGATGTTTCTCTCTCTCTCTCCCTCTCCTTTTCTCTCTGAAATCATTAAAAATATATTTAAAAAATGTCATTTAAGATGAGAGGGAGAATTATTTAAGTTAAAACATTCTAAAGTCTTTGCATTGTTGGGAAAGAGGGAAAATGTTACTTAATTTTAGATTTTGTTAAGTATGCATGTTAAAATTTTAAAAGTAACTAGTGAAAAATAGAAATAAAATGTATCTATTTTAAAATAGTAAAGAAGAAAATAAATTAAAGAAAAGTCTTGGTTAACTCAAAAGAAACAGAAACAGAAAATTAAAAAAAGAAATAGAGAAGAAATAGGGTAAGCAGAAAGCAGAAAATAAGATGGTTAACATAAATCCAAATAGATGAGGAACTGCAGTAAACACAAATGGACTAAAATCTCCAGTTGAAAAAGAAGGATTGTCATATTGGGTAAAAGTGAACAAAAACTCTCTGCCCCTATGCTGGCTATATGTTGTTTATTCAAGACACACTTGAAACATAAGGACTCAGAAAGGTGGGGAAAAAAAAATTTGAAAAAGATATTGTGAAGGTAAGTAAGATTGATGAATGATTCCTGAATTGCCAAATCCAGCAATGTTTATTAATAACACATTGTGACCTGTTTGTGTTTTTTATTAATGCAAAGATGATTTAACATTTTGAAATCTATTAACTCAATCTCAAATATTAACAAATTAAAATAAAAAATTATCTCAATAGATTCAGAAAAAAGCATTTGCCCATGTATAAGAATTTCAGCAAACTAGAATTTTTAAAGGATATTCCTTAACCTGAAAAATTATTCCTTAAACAAAAAGTCACAGCAAATATAATATGTTATGGGGGAAATTTTGAAATACTCCCTTTAAAACCAGGAATTAGGCAAGGATGTTTGCTATCATTGCTTCTATTCATCTGGAATTCTTACTAGAAGACTAGTAAAGCAAGACAAATAAGTAAAAATCAGACTATGAGTGATTGTGATAAGAGATAAAAATGATCTATGTAGAAACCTAAGCGTATCTACAGACAAACTACTAAAATGAATTAAAGCACAGTAAATTTGCTAGATAAAAAAAAAATCAATATACAAAAATTGGTTGTGTACAAAAATTGGTTGTGTGACCACAACAAAGTGTTAAAAATGAAAATTTAGAAAGGTAACATTTATAATGTGAATAAATAACGTAAAGTACTTAAGAATAAATTTAACAAAACATGGGAGAAAATTATAAACCTTTATTTTAAAGTATAGAAGAATATCTAAATAAC
>PVJC01020132.1:0-30244 GCA_004026665.1 Murina feae
GTGAGTGGCGGCCGCCATGTTGGCTGGGCTAATTTGCATACAGCCGCTCTGATTGGCTGGTGGGCGTGGCTTACCCTGTCTCGGAGAAACGGTTAATTTTAATATTTCGCTTTTATTAGTTTATATTATATTATATTATATTATATTATATTATATTATATATACATAGATAACTTAATGTAGGTATTCTGCCAATAATAGCCACACTAAAATTTAACTAATGCAGAGTTTGGTACCTGGATTATAGTTCTAAAAATAACAGAACTTAAGCTAAAGGAGTCTATGGCACTAGAGAATATAAAATTTTCAAAATGTAGGTATTCATTAGTGATTTCTATATGCTTAACAGAAAGTGATAGTGAGTGTAGAATTTACCCACCAAAAAGAAGGTTGGGAAAGACTACTACTTTGCTTAGGAAAGTATTATAGACCTGCATTGAGTAATTCTCATTGATTGAAAGTCCAATAACGTGGGATTGAAGGAACAAATATGTTGGCACTACAAATGTAAACATTACTAATGGTGGCTCTCAAACATAGACTTCGATGTGATAAAACAATCTTTCAAGCCTATTTCAAACACATTTTACTTCATGTAGCAAACACCAAACTAAGATGGCTCCTTTTCCATCCAAGTAGTTTACAATGAGCAAGAGGGTGAGAAACAAAAGTAATTTAAGCTTACATTAGTATATATTAGAGGCCCAATGCACAAAATTTGTGCAAGAGTAGGCCTTCCTTCCCTTGGCTGCCGGCACTGGCTTCCCTCTGGCACCTGGGACCTGAGCTTCCCTTACAGCCCTGGCTTCATCTGAAAGGTTTTCCAGAAGGATGTCCAGGCTAATTAGCATATTATGCTTTTATTATTATAGATAATCTTGGTACCAATTTTCACACAAAAAGAGTCCTAGCAGAAAAATGACTAAAAGCCTTAAGGAAACTATACTGTGAAAACCACAAATTTCTTCCGGTAAAGCCTATAATTTCTTACACCATAGAGAAATAGCAGGCTCTTTCACGGGAAAGCAGGAAATCATAGACTCCATAACGTAAGTGGAACTCAGCATTGTCAAGCTCAGATGACAGAACCTATAGGAAATGATCTCCTGTCACAGAAGGAAGCCTTTTTTATTCTTTCCCTGTAGATGTAACCGCTGTGTGTTTTCCACATACATTTTTATTTCATTGCATTTGTTCTGTCTGTACACCACATTAGGAGGAATAGGAATATTCAGAAGACTTTTTAAATTGTGATATACTTTATAGATGATTAGAATATGAGAAACTATATTCATCATATCCCTGAAAAAACTTGGCCCATGAAAGAAGAAATTAAATAGGACCCTGGGATGTCTTTCATGGGGAGCTGTACTATACTTTAAATATGGTAAGGATACTCATAGACTCTTTCGTGTGGGTAATGCTAACTATTTCATAAAATTAATTTCTATCTAAATAATAGGGTATTAACTATCCAGACCAATGATTTGAAATTTTGCATCATCTCTTAGAAATATATATGGTCATGTGACATCATTAGCTACTGTGAGATGTAAGAAGGAAGGGTACGTGCAATTTTCAGGTAGTGCCTTTTAAGTGGCAGGGGCTATATCCTTCTCTTTTACACTTCTACCTCCTGCTTGATGAAGAACAAACTGGTACAGTTAGTTGTGTCCTCTCAGACTATAAATTAATCTTGGGAATGGAGGCCATCCAGGGCAAGGCAGCAAGTTAGAAGAAACCTGCGTCCTATGCACCATAAGGCACTACAATAGCTCAAGAACTTCCCATCACACTTCTATTTTTCAATTATCCCAATTTGTCATTCACAAATTTAACCCTAATTAATCACAAAAGACTCGTGCTTTTTGAAGTCATCACATGCATAAAGACACCCACACCTACCCACAAACACACACATACCATTTCCATAAAGTCAAGTAAGGTTGCTCAACTTGATACAATGTGATAACTACCTACTTTTTGGTTACTTATGTGCTTTTCTGATGTTGAATGAGAAAGATAAGATAAAAGTTATGGAGAAGTACATAACAATTTTAAGTCATTGAGATGACATTATCTATAATAATAAAAGCATAGTATGCTAATTAGATCAGATCTCCTTCCGGACAAAGTTGGGGCTGCAGCTGCAAAAGCTGCCAAAGCTGCAAGCTGTGAAGGCCAACTCTTGCACAAATTTTGTGCATTGGGCCTCTAGTAATCTAAACTAATAAAAGCGAAATAGTAAAATTAACCATTTCTCCGGGACGCTCAACAGCCAATCAGAGCGACTGTATGCAAATTAGCCCAGACAACATGGCGGCCGCCACTCATGGAGTAGAGGGCAGCGTCCATTGCAGCAGGAGCGAAAGGGAAACTGCCTGCGCACAGGCTTGGCTTAGACTGCCTCAGAGCAAAACAGAAGAAAACATTTTGTAACAATGTGTAAATCATAGAACCCTCAGAGCTGAAGCCAGGCCTGAGTCTAAGATAACCAACATTGTTTCATTATAGAAGCCGCGAGGTGAGGCAGAGAGGAGGCTTCGCCGGCTTAAAGGAACAGTGTATCAATTATAGAAGATAAACAAACCCCAGGCCTTAAAGGAACACCACCAATTATAGAAGATAAACAAACCCCAGAACCTGCATCCAGCCAGCCTTGCTGGGACATTGGGTCAATGGGAGCTGTGGGCAGCCTGAAAGCCCGTCACCCAGGCTGGCCACAACCCAATGGGGTGAGGGACGTTCCTGGGGGGCTTGGCCAGCCTGGAGACAGCCATCAGCCCCTCACCCAGCCTGGTCAGGCATGCCAGCAGGTGGACATCCCCCAAGGGGTCCCAGACTGTGAGAGGGCACAGGTCAGGCTGAGGGACCTCCTGAGTGCACAGAGCGGCAGCAGGGCAGAACAGCACAGGACCCAGGATCCGTGAGTGGGAAACAGGTGGCAGGGTTGGAGGGCACCAGGAAGCGGATAAGAGGTGTCAGGGGATCGGTGGCCTGCTTGGTGGGCTTCCCAGGCCTTTTGCGGGGCATCGGGGAGCAGGGAAGTGGTGGCAGGGGGTCGGTGGCCTGCTTGGCAGCTGTCCAGCCCTTGGAGGGGCATCGGGGAGCGGGAAAGAGGCAGCAGGGGGTCAGTGGCCTGCTTGGCTTCCCAGGCCCCTTGCAGGGCACCAGGAAGTGGGAAAGCAAGGTGGCGGGCCGGGGAGTGGGAAAGAGGCATGGAGAGGGGTGTCTCGGCCTGCTTGGTGGCTGCCCAGGCCCTTTGCGGGGCACTGGGGAGCAGGAAAGCAAGGCTGCAGGGGTTGGGGTCCTGCTTGGCATCTCCCCAGACCCCTTGGCGGCACCGGGAAGTGGGAAAGGAAGGCAGCAGGGGACGGGTGAGTGGGAAAGAGTTGGTGGCCTGCTTGGTGGTTTCCCAGGTCCCTTCCGGGGATCAGGGAGCAGGAAAAGGCTGGCCTGACCACAAGGTGGGGTTTTCCCTGCTTTCTGGTGGCTGGAGGAAGATGGGCAGTAGGCAAGCTTGGGAGGCAGGCAGCACCCAGCCCTGGCCACAGCTCAAAAAGAGAACAACATGCAGGGGAGGGCAAGAGTCTGAGAGATCAACATAGAAGGGCTGCCTGCTCCAAGCCTTGACGGTGTGCCTGGGGGCAGGTCCCCAGCAGGTAGACACACACAGGAGGACTGCTCCGAGCCTCAGATGCGGCTGGGGGCAGGTCCCCAGTGGCCATACACACACACACACACACACACACACAAAAGGCGCCTGGCAGACTGGGGCCATCATAGGACATCCACTGCGGGGTCCCAGACTGTGAGAGGGCACAGTCTGAGGGACTCCCTCCACCCTGAGAGCACAAATTTTTGTGCACTGGGCCCCTAGTTAAATATAAAACTAACAAAATCTACCCTGGCTGGCATGACTCAGTTGGTAGAATATTGTCCCATGCGTTGAAAGGTCGCTGATTTGCTTCTTAGCCCAGGAGGCAGCCAATCTATAGTTCTCACTCATAGGTCTCTCTCTCTCTCTCTCTCTCTCTCTCTCTCTCTCTCTCTCTCTCTCCCCTCTTCTCTTTCTCTCTTTCTCTCCCTCTCTTTCTCTCTCTAATTCAACAAAAATATTTTTTAATTTTAAAAATCTATTCAAGTATTTATTGTAAAAAATATCCATTGTGTAACTCCTATTATTATGTCACAGTAATAATAGGTACTATAAATACAGGTAGCAGTGAAGAAGGCTACCTACATTAAAAAATGTTTTCTCTTATTAAACTTTCATTCTACTGAGAAAAAAAACAACAGAAAAACATGATAAATACTCCATTTCAATGATCCTCAACCTACATTTAATGTGTGTTTTAATGTCTCTGAAACCATAATACACATTTCATCATTGACATGATATTGATTGGCAGCATTTTTACAAAGTGTTATATATGCTATATTGTAGCTTATAAGTGAGAGTACCTTTGAGTTAAGAAGAGAATTAAAACATAATATGAATGAGGTCATGATTATGGCATAGGTAAATGTGATCAGTACTCACATCCTCAAACAACCACATCAAAAATAAAACTAAACTACAAAACAACCATCATTGAGAACTGCTTAAAATCTAGCTGAACAGAAATTCTACAGCTAAGGATAAAAAAGAAGAGGTTACATCAAGACTGGTAGGTGAGGCAGAGATGTAGAATGGGCTGATTCCACACTCATCTATTGCAGAAATATTCTTGCAAGTCCAGGAAGCACAGTGAGTCCCAAACAAGAGGAACTCAAAGAGGCCTACACCAAGATACATCAAAATTAAAATGCCAAAGGTAAAAGACAAAGAGAGAATATTAAAAGCAGCAAGAAAAACAGCTAGTGGCCTACAAGAAAGCATCCATTTGACTGTCAGCTAATTTATCAACAGAATTTTTGCAGGTCAGAAGAGATTAGCAAGAAATATTCAAAATGATGAAAAGTAAGAACCTTCAATCAAGACTACTCTACCCAGTAAAACTACCATCTATAATAATCTATAATAATAAAAGCATAATATGCTAATTAGACCAGACATCCAAACAACCTTCTGGACATCATTCCCGATGTCCTTCTGGACAAAGCTGCAGCAGTGGGGACCAAGGCAAAGGTAGTTAGGGGTGATCAGGCAGGCATATTGTGGTTAGGGGCAATAAGGCAGGCAGTCAAAGGAGTTAGGGGTGATCAGGAAAGCAGGCAAGTGTTTAGGGGCAATGAGGCAGGCAGACAGAGTGGTTAGGGACAATCAGGCAGGCAGGTAGGTGAGCAATTAAGAGCCAATACTATTTTAAAACTATTTATGGTGTTGCATGAGTATGAGATTTATTGGCATAATCACTTAGTGAGTTATATAATGTCTAATCATTGGGATTACACCTAAAATTAATTGTATGTAATATTGTATGTCAACTATAATTAAAAAATTAAAAAATGATTAAAAATGAATAATAATAAAAAGTATAAAAAAGGACAAAATATTTGAACAAAGACTTCATAAAATAGTCAATAATCATAATTTTTCAATATGACAATTACAGGTTGGGGAAAAATTAAGTTTATAATTTTGAGTATGTGAAATACAGAGTTTATTCTTGTATTATTAGTTAATAAATATTGTATTATTTTCCATACGAGCAGCTATAAAACTACTTTTGTCCAACCCTGTAACATTAAGTGCTAAGGAGAAAATATATTACAGAAAGGCATCTATTGAATCTGGGGCTAAAGCTATTATAATTTTAAATACGATGGCGAAAGGCCTCCATCATGATATAATGTTTTCATGCAGATACAATGAAATGAGAGAGTGAACCATGAAAATCTCTAAAAGATGATTGTCAGAGAATACAGAAACAATTGTCACAAAAAATCGGAGTTGAAACCATGCCTGGCTTTCTCAGCAAACCACATAACCACACACACAAACACACGCATCCATAGGGACAAGTGTGGCTCAAGCAGAAAGAATAAGAGAAACAGATGTAGAAAGGTAATGAGGGCCAGCTCTTTTAGGCTGTATGAATCAGAGTAATTAATGACTTTACCTTTGCTTCCTCTGTTTTCCATCTGGTATTTTCATATTTATCTTAAAACATACATGATCAATTAACTAGGCATGTGAATAGCATCATTGAGAAAGGTACCTAAGAACTTAAAAGGTCCTAGTCACCGATTATTGTTGGGGATAAGGAAGAACATTTTTCTCTATTTCATTCACATTGGCACATGCAAAGTTTGAATCTTCACATAATTCGGTTGTTACATTGTGATCCTGGGAAATTTCTGAAAGCCTTAAGGCCTAAGAATGTTATTAATGATAAACCTTGAATAGCCTAAGATAATATATTCACTAGAATCCATTGTCAGGAAGTTGGGAAAAGCATATATAGATAAATGGACACACTAAAAAAGCAGTAGAAAGTTATACAAAGATGCAGTTTCATACTTGGTCTCTGGGGTAACTTTAACATTCGGGTCCTTACTAGAATATTTGACCAATGTGAGACATTTAACTGAAATTTGATTAATGTATCATGCTTCACACATTGCCTTTCAACTGGCCTTTTAAGACAATATAGAAAATTCGAAAGTCTGTAACTTCAGTACTAGATAGTCACAAAATAAGCCTGCCCTTCTAGTTACTTGAGGATATTAATAAGCAAAGGATTTTCACTAAGAAATCTTAGATAATGTTCTGACTTACTAGGGCTGAATTAAATCATGTGTAATTAAGGTATTTCTAGTTTCATAATATAATTTTCTTTATATTAGTCAGGAATTAATTTAAAAAACAATTTTCTGACTCATGGGCTATTCTCATCAATATTTTTTTTCATATCTGATAGCTCTAACCATTAAAAATAATAATGATTAAATAAATAAAGGAGACTTTTCCTAACAAGGAGAGGCCCGGCCATAATAGATTCACTCTAGTTGACTTTTCTTTTACTTTACATGTGATATTTAAATTTCACTCCACGCAAAGTCAGAAAAGCTCTATGCTACTCTTTAAGTTGTATGTATAGTTTAAGTTGTATACAAAATCCAATAATAATTTTACAGCATAAATCCAATTTTATAGGCATAAGATATTCATGCTAATGGAAGTAGCCACCATGTGAATTTGGTTCTGAGATATCCGTGTCTTCTTCCTCACTATATGCTGTCAAGTCTTTTCTCCCCCTCGGATTGCCCATTCATTCATCCATCAGGAAACTGGTGTCATGCTTAAGTCCTTCTGATACAAGATAAGAATATTTGCATACTAACTTCAAAAGAGAAAGTAAGTCTGTCTAAAAATGTGTTTGAGTCTCTGATGTTGAACTTTCCTTTTTATAGGTAATATAATTGTTAGGTTGTCTTTTTTTTTTTTAAATAAAGTTTAGCTTCTTACTCTTTCAAAGTTCAATTGGCTTTTGAAATGAAGTGTTTGTTAGAGGAGTGGCCCAACTAAATGCCAAACTTCCCAGTTCAGCTTTTCTTTGTCTCTCCTTTTTTTGTAGTATGATTCCCTTGCCACCTTCATACTTTTATTCTCTGTTTACTTACTCATGATCTAATAGTCATTAATGTTCTATTTGGAAGGAGTTAAAATAAATATAATTTTATGTGATTAAATATGCCCAATTACACTTTGAATCCACTAGTGAGTACTTTCTTATAAGTGCTTTAAGAAATTAATAATCTAAGTTCATAATCATTACTGACTCTTTCAGTGAGCTGTTTTTCAAAATGTAATGAGAAGATGTCTCTCTACAAATGGACAAGATACAAAGCCATGGATTATAACTAAAGAAAAAACAGTAACTAGAAATTATAACTATCTATGAAAATGCAGAATTTCTCCCTAGTGTTGAAATTAAAATGTATTTTTTAAATTTTGTTTTATTGCTTAAAATATTACAAGGAGTAGTACATAAGGTACCTTAAAATTTTATAAGTGAATGTATAAGAAACATGACTCTGGTGTATGAAAAGCATGTACAAAATACCACTATAAGCAGCATGCAATAGTTTCAGTAATTGGTAACTCCATTTGTTGATTTTTTACTGCATTGAAACATCAGCTGAATTAACTAAAGACATTTTGATAGTTTCTTATAAAGTCTAAAGTCATAATTGAATTTTATGGCGCATTCTGAATGCTAGCAGAAAAATAGATGCAAATGGTTTTTAAGTAGATATTAAAAGAAGAATTGAACAATGCAATTGTCTATATTTTTTGGTTATCACACTTAATTTTAAGCAAAAATTATAGAGGACTTGTGGGAAAATAACGTGATTACTTGTATTATTATTGCTTATTATTACATGTATTATTCTCAGTACTTGAAATGCTAACAAAATACGTCATTATGAACTCTAATAATTTCTACATTTGACAAGTACTGAATTCGTGATACCGATAGCTATTCATGATTTCAATAGCTGGTCTCCTTTCTCCGACCTTCCTGTGGCTTTTTATCCTTTCCTGATGTCTATTACATAAATGGGCTCTTTTGAAAGAGGTAAGTATCCTCCATGTATATGTTGTAAAAATGTGCTATGCAAAGGTCTAGTGTACTCTGCAAACCAATGGTCATAGAAAAGATACAGCAAACATTTTTGTAATTATCCAAAAAATTTTAGGTGACCTAGCCTTCCCTACATAATAGTAAATGTTTTTGTTTTGTGGATTTAAATTTAAAAAACAATATATTTTGAATTAAATCATGTGTAAGATATAGCTGTAACCTTATCTGACTTTTATAACTTAATCTAAAAATAGACCTAATTACTAGAAAGAAAATAGCAGTAAAATGCATATCTGTTAATATTTTTATAAAATGTGTGGGTCTTGTAAGAATTTAAACTTATGGTAAAACATTAGATTTATCTTTAACAAAATGCTCACATAAACATCCATTTTACAATTACGCAAGCATTATATTAATTATGTATTCACTCTGTGTAAAGCACTGAGCTGGCAATTAGGAGAAATAAATAGAGAAAGACAAATGTTATAGTTTAATAAACCAAAGTTTTAGCTTACTAAATACCTTACAGTAGAGTAGATAAAAAGGAAATACACACAATGAATTGGATAGTGTGGTAAGGACATTTAATTTGAGATTGAATATGACAAAAAATTATCTTTAGCATTTATTGAGTAATTATATGTGCCTAGGTTTGTGTTAAGTTTTTGGTTAAATAAGTTAAATTACCAGTAACAATTGCTTTAAACAATACACAATTTTTTCCAAGGTCATAGATGTTGTAAATTGTAGAGGTAAAAATAGAGCATAGTTATTTCTAAGGGTAGATTTCTTCCTTTCTGGTATTAGGGTACAATAAAAGGTATATTCAGCAATACTTTTCTATTTATACACAAGATTTGCTTCTTCATAAAAAATACATTTTTCTTGTCAGGGATTAACCTTAGTTTATTTTTCCAGCATATAAAATTCTAGATTTAAAACATCTCATTTGTTTCCAATTATCTTATGGGCTGTCACAAAATTCTCTAAGCCAAATTAATTTTAATGAATATCACTATTAAAGAGCAGGTGATATACAGTACTTTTAGAAAATGAGCTTAGTGTCATAAAATGACAGTTATAAAAATAGGTGAGGAGCTAACTAATGAAGACTCCCTCAGTCAAAGGAATAGCATGAGCAAAGGTCAAATAGAAAAAGAGAGAGATTGACAAGTCTATGAAACTGAAAGCAATGTTAGTCAGATTGCTTTGGAATTGAGAGGTGAGACACATACATGAAAAGCTTTGTGCACCTTGCTGGAATATTAACTTGAGAAAACATGGAGTCATTTTAAGGGTAAAAGAGCTATGTGTTAGGCAACCTAGTGAGCAAAGAGGAACTGTTCTGCTTGACACCTTTCGTGGAGATTTATGATGACGTGAAAAAATAGAAGAAACAAGTGTTACTGTGGCATAAACACTGAGTGGTGTTACACCACGGGATGTTATTAAGTCATAGCAATGAACATGGTTGTGAAAAGCATCCTCCTAGATTAGAAAAAAGAAAATATCCAGGAAAATATAGCCCTTGATGACCTGGCTGATTTGCTAAACATTTAATATCAATAGCATTTGGTCAAACACATGGGATCAAAATAAATGGACCAAAACAGGTGGTAAAGCACATAGTGCTGACCAGTGTGTGCTGTAGGTCCACAAGAAATTTTTTCAGAGATGGGAGCAATAACAGGAAAAGAAAACATTGGTGACATATAGAGAAAAATCTACTCTAATAAAAGAGTAATATTGAAATTAACCATCTCTCCGGGACACCTAAGCCATGCCCACCAGCCAAGCCATGCCCACCAGCCAATCAGAGTGGCTGTATGCAAATTAATTCAGCCAAGATGGAGGCCAGCAGCACAGCCACTGAGGTGGGTGCACACAGGCGGGGCAGGTGGGGTGGGCAGGGTAGTGGCAGGCTGTGCGGTGCACTGGGTAGGTGGCGGGCGTGGGGTGAGTGGAGTGAGTGTGGCCAGCCTGCAAACTGCCATCAGCACCCTCACCCAGGCTGGCCAGGCACACCAGCAGGTGGACATCCCCTGAGGGGTCCCAGATTGTGAGAGGGCACAGGCTGGGCTGAGGGACCCTCCCTGACTGGACAAATTTATTTGTGCACCAAGCCCCTAGTATCTAAATGACTAAGTTTGGAACTCTGTGAATCCTATAATTTAATATGATGTTGAGATCTAATTATAGTTGAAAATGTTTTTCAAGGCTGCATTAGGTTATATAAATATTCTTAATTAAATGCACCAAATAAGTTGGAAACAAGCTTCACAAGGAAAACTGGGACACATATTTTCAGAAAGATGTGGTCTTTATGCAAAAATATTGTGTCTTGTGGGAGAACAAACTGACTATGGGAAGCTGTCTGTGGCAATGAAAGAGTTAAGGTAATTAAAGGAAAACAATGTTTCCTTAATTTCCTCAGGATTATTTTGAGACTTTGAAGAATCAAAAATATTAGGAAGAAGAATGTAAATCTATTCAGAACTTTATCAAATTCTCATGTGATTAAGGCATAGAGAAAGGCATGTCACACCAGAATCCTTCTTCATCTATTCTCATCATATTTTCATCAATAAAAATATGATATTTCCTTCCCTGGCTGGTGTGGCTCACTTGCTTGGAGTATCATCCCATGCACTGAAGGGCCACAGGTTCAGTTCCAGATCAGAGCTCATACCCAGATTGTGAGTTCAATCACCAGTCAGGCTGTGTACAGGGCTGACTGGCCAACGTTTTTCTCTCTCTGCCCATCCCCCTTCCTCTCTTTTGAATACATTTCCACATATTATTGAGAAGCCAGTGAATAGATTCAAGATATTAATGAAAAATTTTGATTAGCAACCAATGTTACATTCTTTTCCCTTCTGTTAAAAGCTAATTTTCCAAATCATAATATGTGAAGAACTATTTCAAGCACTAATTCAGTGGCTGCCTGCCAAGATTAAATTTAAAATATTAAGAAATAAAATATTTTTCTTACTATTTTTTTCCTCAAGTATCATGAGTTCAAGTATTATCTCAAGTGAAGCACTATTAATTTTTAGCTTTTAGCTTGATAGATATTCAAAAACAAGCAACAAAACTATTATACCAATTTCTTAGTGTGTGTAAAGCAGAGTAGTTTATTTGAGCCAAGTTTTGACCTCAACGTAAGCCTTCAATTTGAATTATATCTTCTTCAAATAGTTTAACCTAATAAACTGCTTAGTACTCTACACTACTTGGTTAATCCTCAATTCTGCAAAATTTAGGGCCAAAACATACTCCATAAACTTTTTGTTATGGTCAACTGCCTTAAAACTAAAAATGCTCAGCAGGATTAAATATGTGGCAAAATCTTAAAAAATCATAATTTAGATAAAACATATTAGCTTGCCCACCATACTATGAAAGTTTTATTATCTAACAATGGAAGCAGTACATGTAATGGTAGTCACTCCCTAGACCCATTTTATTAAATGAATGAATGAATGGAACTGATGACTCTTCATTGAGGAACATGAAAAAGAGGAAGTCAGAGATTACTTCAAAGTTTTGATTACTTGGTAAAGTATCCGACATTAAAAAGAGAAATCATGATGAGGATGTGAATGGGAGAAAAGATGTTGCATTCTACATTTTTCATGTTTACCTTATGCACTTCTATGTATTGTGAATGAAAGTTTCTAGTAGCTATTTTAAATATATTAGTTCATTCATTCACCAGAAAGTATTAATAACTATTATTTTATAAAGTTTTATCAAGAACTTTGTAAACCATATCATAAATAATTTTTAAATGCTATAAAACAAGTATCCCTGTACCCAGCTTAAAAGTTAAAAAGTCATGTCAATAAATGCAACACCTCAGTGAGCAGGAGATTCATTATTTTACTTCACAAACATATATCCAATTTAAAAACCAGTTATCTCAATAAGTTTACATATGTTGCTACCTAATTTATTAAGTAATTATCCTTTGCAGACAATAAACAATGAGCTATAAGTTTAAATATAAAATATGTTATCTGATATTGAGTAGGAGTAAAGTAACCAGAGAAAGATGATGTATAGTCAAAGACATTCATTTGTAGATAAGTAAACTAGTTCCAGAAAGGAATTAAAATATTCTTATGGGCTACAGAAAGACCAAGAAAGGCAAAACCTCAGGGTATAGTTCACACTTAAAAACCAAATGAGTAGGGATGATATGAAAGTGACTATTGGAAGATACTAATGGAAGGAGAGAGGCAAAGGATATGAATTTTGAGAAGAAGATGTAGACCAGTAGTCCAAGTGAGGGAAAGTAACTAATATTCACTGTGTATCAGGGTATAAGAGTTACCTTATTATTTTACATAAATACTTTTATCATTCAAAGATTAAAACTATAGTAAGAGTGAAGTGTTATCATTGATATTTTGCTTAGGAGAAGACTGGTTTATTGATATTTTGCTTAGGAGAAGATTGGTTTAAAGAGGCTGAATGAATTTGCCAAGACATAAAGCTATTCAGTGATAGAAAAAGCACTGCTACCTGTCTTTGGATGAGTAAAGGCCATACATCCTTTTTCCATTGGAGTCACTATAAACTGCGAAAGCATCTTACCTCCTCAGGTTTCCAAAGCATACATTTTAAGGGACTGCACATAGATGAAGCAGAGGAAAATGCTACAGAATGATAATAAAGAAAGGCTAATTGGAGACCTCTGTCTAGAACTGAGACCCCACTGATAGGGAAAATTGTGGGGAGCCTGAACTCAGACCCTGTTCCTCATAATTCAGTCCCTGGTCCCAGATCTCAGTCCCTGATAACAGAACTCAGTCCCTGTTCGGGTGCCACATGTGCCGTGCTGGCATGGCCAAGGGTGATCCTGAGTGGGGGTGATGAAAGGATTAAGAAAAGACAGACAAGAGAATGAGAGCTGGGTCTTGGTGGGATGCTGCCCTCTCTGAAGGAGAGAGACAATGCCCACACCCATAAGCCGTGTCTTTATTTTACAGCAGATGCTAAGAGGCAAAGTAAGGGCATGATCAGGTTGTTTACAACATTCTCATTAGTTTCAGTCCCACTTCACTACATGCACCTGAACTCTGTCACTCAGGCACATGGGGCCACGTGTTTGGACCACAGGCTCAAGCTCACAGCTATAGCTGTTGGCTGTCATTGTGCTGGGAGGGCTCTACCATCCAAGTTGGGACTTGCACGTAGCAATGAGAGGACTGTGCCCTCTCAGTAGCCCAAGACTTGAACCTGGCCAAAACACTCTGGCCGCGCCCCACAGAAAGTAGATTTTAAAAATAAACTGAATTTCACGATGTAGGTACAGAGTATTTTGACTCTGACATTAGAGGAGCATTTTAACAAAAACAAACAAAAACCCGCACCCACATAGAGCAGCAAGATTACTACCTCTTGTGTATGTTCTGACTACTTCACTGACCTGCCATATTCTCATCTTTCTTGTATCCTTGGCCCTCCCTATTTCCTGAGACACAATAATATTGAAATTAATAACTCTACAATGTCCTCTAAGTCTTCAAATAAAGGAAGGACTACATGTCTCTCACTGTAAATTAAAAGCAAGAAATGGTTAAGCTTAGTGAGGAAGTCTTGTCAAAAGCTGAGATAGACAGAAAGTGAGGTCTCTTGCACCAGAGAGCTACGTTGTGAATGCAAAGGAAATGTTCTTGATGGAAATTAAAAGTGATATTCTAGTGAACAAACAAATGATAAGAAAGTGAAACATCCTTATTGCTGAAATGGAGAAGTTTTAGTGGTCTGGATAGAAGATAAAACCAGACACAATATTTCCTTAAAACAATCCCTAATCCAGAATTAGGCCTTAATTCTTTTTAATTCTATAAATGCTGAGAGAGATTAGGGAGTTGGAAAAGAAAAGTTTGAAGCAGAGGTTGATTCATGAAGTCTAAGGAAAGCATTTCAGAACATAAAAGTGGAGGGTAAAGTGGCAAGTACTGATGTAGAAGCTACAGCATGTTATCCAGAAGATCTAGCTAAGATACTGGATGAAAATGTTTACAATAAATAACCTATTTTCCAAGTAGATGAGCAAGCTTATACTAGAAGAAGACACCATTGATACTTTCACAAATAGAAGTCAATGCCTGGTTTGACTCTCTTATTAGTGGTTGGTGCAGCTGGTGTCTTTAAGTTAAAGTCAATGTTCATTTACCATTCTGAAATCCAAGGCCCTTAGGAATTATGCGAAATCTATCTACCTATGCTCTATAAATGGAACAACAACTCCTGAATGACTGCACCTCTGTTTACGACATGTTTTCCTGAATATTTGAAGTCCATTGTTGAGACCTATTGATCAGCATAAAAGATTCATTTTAAAATAGTACAATGAACCTGGTTATCCAAGAGCTCTGACGGCAACATATAAGGGGAATGATGTTTTAATGTCCACTAACATACTATCCATTCTGCGGCACCCGGATTAAGGAGTAATTTTGACTTCCAAGTCTTATTATTTAAGAGACACATTTTGTAAGGCTATTATTCCTCAGATGGATGACTTTGAGAGGTTCAAGGTGTGAGCTGTGGAAGTTACTGCAGATGTGGTGAAATAGCAAGAGAATTAGAATGAGAAAGGGAGTCTGAGGTTGTGACTAAATTGCTCAAACTCATGACAAAAGGATAACAGGTGAGGAGTTGCTTCTCATGGATGAGCAAAGAAAGTGGCTTCTTGTGACAGAATCTACTCTAGGCAAAGATGCTATAAAGAATGTTGAAATGACAACACATTATTTAGATTATTATATAACTTAGTTGATAAAGCAGCAGCAGCATTTGAAAGGATTGACTCCAATTTTGAAAGTTCTACTGTGAGTAAAATGCTAGCAAACAGCATCACTACATTCCACAGAAAAATCATTAATGAAAGGAAAATTCAATTGATGTGACAAAATTTACTGTTGTATTATTTTAAGAAATTGCCACATTCACTCCAACCTTCAGCAACTATCATCCTGATCAGTCAGTGCCATCAACATCAAGGCAAGACCCTCCACCAGCAAAAAGATTATGACTTGCTGAATGCTGGGATAGCTATGGCAATTTATTAAAATGGCTAGCATATTTTAGCAATAAAGTAATATATATATATATACACACACACACACACACACACACACATATATGTATATATATACATATATATGTAGAGTTTTTTTAAACATAATTCCATTTCACACATAACAGACTATAACATAGTGCAAACATTCCCTTTATATGCACTGGGAAGCCAAAAAAATCATGTGACTCACTTTATTGTGATATTTGCTTTTTGCATTGGTCTGGAACTGAACCCACACTATTTCCTAGGTATGCTGGTATTTATTACCCTAGTTAGTCCATAGTCCTTGAAATTTTTTCCTTCAATTAGATATTGGAATAGAGACAATGAAAATTTAGAATAAAGAACCCTGGATCCTCTTTTCTTCATTAATGTTTCTATCTTTCTGGTTCAGTGGAAGAAGGTAAAATTTTTCTCAACTTTTATATGTTGTATATATATTTTTTATTTTGCAAGACCCAAAATACCTTCAAGGTTGGCAGAAATTGATTAATATTTCTGGACCCCATGGCATCTAAATGGCACCTGCATTCTGTTACTCCCTTTGTGGGTACATTAAAAATACTGAGGCCAGGGAGCCAGTTCCCAGCTTAATATAAAAACCCACATTGTTCCTCTCCAGGTGGCTCACTTGATTCAAGTGTCATTCTATGCACCAAAGGGTAGCAGGTTAGATTCCCAGTCAGGGCAGGTTATGCATTCAATCCCTGGTTGAGGGCTTCTGGGGGGCAGCCAATCAATGTTTCTCTCCCACTGTGATGTTTCTTCCTCTTTCTCTTCCTTCTTCTTGCTAAAACAAAAACAAAACAAAAACAAAAATCAAAAACATATCCTCAGGTTTTTGTGTTTTTTTTTTAATGCAGATTTAAAAAATCCACATTGAGTAAATTCTTGACTCATATAATTTACAACTCAATGAAGTCCAAATTTGGGGGTAGTTAATGGGAATTTAAGGTAATAAAAATTGTAAAAATGCATTGCTAAGATTTAGTTAGCTTTAAATGGCCCAAACCCTTGAATAATTTATTTCGCCAAATCTTTCATCAAAGCTGTAGATAGAAGATGTAAGTGATTAAAGTTCAGAAAATAATTTCTTTGCTGAACTTCCTCTGGATGCACTAATGAGCTAATTTGCACCCCTCACAAACTGAGTAGCCCATAAAAACCAAACTATGTCAAATTGGTATATCAAATTAAATATCACCATTTACTCCATTTCTCCAACATAATTTGTTAAAGTAGAAGAACACACTTTTTAAAGTATGAAATACCTTTTTGTGGCACCAACTTAACATTTTTGTGTATCTAATCACTTTAATTTTAAAGCTGTTCACTGCCAATGGAGGTAAAATGCAATCACACATGTCAGTCTCAGACCTACTCACAGTGAATTCTTTGCATGAATTGCTCTATTTTTGTCAGTAGAATACAATTGCCTATTTTGCTCATCCTCCCGTATTCTAACTTGCTATCAGAAAAAAAGAACTCTCCCACTGCTTCTGCATATTAGAACTCTCCAGCTGCTTCTGCATATTGTGTGTTTTGTCAGGTCTCTGAATGTATATGCCTGTGCTTAATGTTATAGCCATGATGTTCTATCCTCCTCCACATAGCCATATATTTCTAAACAATCTGTGAAGAAGCAGCTCTGAAAATAAAATCAACAGAAATGAAAAGTAAGTGCTTGTGATCTAAAGCACTTACTAGTATCCACCTCCATGGAGATTAATTACACCCAGAGCCCAGATAAAAAAAATAGAATCCCACTCCTAATTTTTTTTATTTTCATTTACTAATAAATCCCTTCATGTTATGTTTATTAACTTAAAAGGGAAATATAATGCATAGAAACACTATCTCATAATTTTTAAGTCATATGAATACTCTAAACTCCATTTGTAGTTTTTAAACTTCATATATTTTTATATTCTGGTGTGTATATATTAATAAAGTCAGGGGGAAATATTCCCATGTGTAATTCAGTGCTCTTTAGTTTTTTCTAATTTATTTATTAAAATATTTTGAATACTTATATGTATAAAGAAAATAAAGTTATGGTTTTCAATCTCAGAGTTTTACTGAATGGACAAAGAGTAAATAATTTCAGTGCATATATTTTGTTCTGTAATAAAGCTATGTAGAAGATATAATGGCAAAACAAGAATCTAGTGATTATTCCCTGGAATTGTAGTCAAGATCTAAATATGTCTTTTTTGGATGAGCAAATAGTGAGCTGGGTCTTAAGGGATAAGTAAGAGTTCATGTATATGTTTTATTATAAATTCTTGCCAGGCCAAGATTGATCTCCTTGTTCCATGGGCATGTCTCAAGAACTTACATTTCTCTTAAACAAATAATCATCTATCACATTACATAACTCTTCCTTTTTTTCAATTTTATTTTTCAATTATGATTTGTATTTAATATTATTTTATATTAATTTCAGATGAACCTCATAATAGTTAGACAACCATATGCTTTACAAAGTATCCCCCTGATATTTCAAGAACCCACCTGGCACCACACATAGTTATTATAATATTATTGACCATATTTCCCATTCTATACTTTATATCCCTGTGACTACTAGTCAAATTTTTAATTATAGATACCATTGAAATATGTGAAATATGTTACCATTAAAGCAAATATATATTATTTTATAGGAATTATTTCATTATAAAGAATTACCATCTATACTGGCATATATATATATTTGTATTTATATAGGAATTAAACAATTAAACAAAATTTCTGCATACTAACACAGAGCTCCAGAAAAAGTTGATTTTTAAGTTATTTGTGTACCTATGCTCTTTGCTGAAAAGACAGAGAAGTACAGACATAAACTTCTGGGTATCAGCAAGAAGTTAAAAAAGACAAGAATAAAATAGGGCCAGTGTTGGGTGCTTCACAGAGATGAAACTTGAGCCAGATCACAAATGTTATAAGAAAACTAAAGGCCCAGTGCACAAAATCTGTGCACAGGGAGGGTCCCTGGGCCTGGCCTGCGATCAGAGCTGATTCTAGCCTTCCAGCTGCTGGCCGGGGCCTTCCTTCATTCCACACTGCCCCCTGGTGGTCAGCTCACATGATAGTGAGAGATGGAACTCCCAGTCTCCCGTTGAACACTCAAGGGGACACTTTGCATATTAGCCTTTTATATTTATAGATAAGCATTACATTAAGCACCAGCTCTCCAACATCCCCTGAGGGGTCCCGGATTGCGAAGGGGCACAGGCCAGGCCAAGGGACCCCATCAGGGCATGACCAGGACTAGGGAGAGACACGGGAGATTGGCCAGCCTGGGAAGGACCATGGGAAGTCTCCAGGGCCTGTCCAGCCTTTCTCGCTCAGTCCTGATCAGCTCAGACCCCAGCAGGAAAACTAATGGTTGAAGCGTCTGCCCCCTGGTGGTCAGTGCATGTTATAGTAACTGGTTGACTGGTCTACTGTCTGCCCCCAGGTGATCAGTGGACATCATAGCAAGCAGTTGAGGGGCCTCAACATATCATTAGCATATTACACTTTGATTGGTTGAATGGCCAACTGGTTGACCAGACATTTAGCACACTAGGTTTTTATTAGATAGAATTGAGTTAGCAGAAGAGAATAGGAATTGAATTCATGAAAACTCAAATAAAGATGAGGTGGGCAATGAATAAATTATGTAATTATTTTGACTAAATTAGAGGGGGGAAAGAGGAAGGAAAATAAAAGTTTGAGGACAGGTTGTTAGTTTACTACTTCCCTAAACTCAGGGTTATATGCTGGTTATTTAATCTCATTATTTCAATGTGCTCCCACTAAGTCCTACCATTTTAAGGACTCAAACACGTTAGTAGGACAATAAAGAATGTTGGGCTCAGACCTCTTTAAAAAAATACAGAAGACACCTTCTGCTTGCCTTCTACTCCCAAAACAATAACTATCTACATTATAAACCCCAGAGTCAACTTTTGTGCCAATTAACTGTTTACTGAATTGATTTACAAGATATACCAACTTCTCCAGGCTTTTTAAATATAACCCTTAAACACTGCTATACCTTAACTGCTGGTGCATATAACCAAGCTATTTTTAACTTCTAAATTTTACTGAAATTCACAAAGTAACACTCCAAAGCCTAGTAAACTTGAAAAAGGGAAATCCTGAGTTTTGATTTTTATCTTTGTCCTTTTTTGATGATTACAAGAAAATGCAATCTGAGTATTAGAGGAGAGGAAAAAAAAGAGAAGATAACAGAAATGGCTGATTTTTTAATGATTCTAAACACTGAGCTTTTAAGAAGTATAAAAAATATGAACTAGAATTATATACTCAGAGGGGTTCATACTGTGCTTTGTAATTACTGTAAATTTTATCTCTCAAAATAGATCATACAGTCCTTGAGAACAGGGATGATATGTACTGCCAGGTATATCATAGCACACAATAAATATTGTTGAGAGAAAGCATGGATGAAATAATGTGACAGGAAGCTTGAAATATACAGAAAGATTGGTAAATATGAATTTGAGACATGCAGTGAAGAGAATACAAAAAAAGTTATTCACAGAATCTCTGAATAACTTTTCCATAAGAAACTTAAAATATTGGCAGGGAAATAGCTGATTCCATTGCATAATTAATATAATAGCTAACCAGCTGGAATTTCTTTGCTCTTCAGATCCCTTTTCTCATAATGACCTTTACATAAACCAGTGTAAGCAACTGAGAATCCTGACAACAAAACATTCTGACCTAATTATACAGCATTTGCAGCTGTTTCAAATTGGGATCATGATAAACCCAGTAAATGAAACTTAAAGGAAATATAACCAATTTTGAGACATTTGGATATCTAACTTTGTCATGTTTCCTGTAGATGCGTAAACTGTGCTGTTTTAGGAAGATTATCTAAAATTTTAGATTCCTTTGAATTTAGAACCTTTGACCCTTTGCAGCCACGCTAAGTCATCATATTTGCACTAATTTTCACAATGCTCATTGGGTCTTCCAGGCATAAACAGTTGACATTCCTCTCTCAAATTTCTTTTTTTTTTCTTTATTGGTCAAGGTATTACAAATGTATCCTCATCTCCCAATAACCCCCAACCCCCTCCCCCAAACTCATGCCCTCATCCCCCTGCTGTTTGAGTCCATTGGCTTGGCTTATATGTACCCATACAAGTCCTTTGGTTGATCTCTCTCCCCCACCCCCACCCTCTCCCACCCTCCTTCCGGGCATCAACAGACTGATCCCTGCTTCTCTGTCACTGGATCTGTCCCTGTCCATCAGTCTACGTTGTTCTCTATATTCCACAAATGAGTGAAATCATATGATATTTATCTTTCTCTGACTGGCTTATTTCACTTAGCATTATGCTCTCCAGTTCCATCCATACTGTTGCAAATGGGAAGAATTCCTTCTTTTTTACCACAGTGTAGTCATACATATATGGCCCGAGTAGAGCTAGTAATTTGAATGTCTAGTTGCCAAAATGCAGCTGTTACCATTTCCATGACTATACATAATTATCTTAAAAATAGGTTATTCAAGTGAGACATAGAAACTACAGGGTAGAAAATGCCCACTTGTCCCATGGTCCTGTCCTCATTTAATAAATCAGTGTCACCTGTCTCTCATATTCTTGTACTCTTGATTTTCTACGTAACATTCTTTTGCAATAAAAATGTCTAATTTCCTCTTAAACTTATTCATATCATTTGCCTTAATTGCCTTATGTTCCTCCTTTATTTCTTATATTTATTACCTATTGAGCAAAGCCTAACTAAAATCATTCAAAATTAACTGAAATATGCACAAGAATAAAAAGTTTTATGTCTTACTTTATTTCAATGAATATGCTTAATCACATTGAGTACATGTCTTCCCCTTTGCATGCCGTTCTTAAACAAGGGTAATTGGTACATTTAAGAAATCTCAGTTGGTTTACAAACTCTCAGGTCTATTCATAAATTGACCATCTTGCGAAAAAAGAGCAACTCTTCAAATCTTCTGTGGTTTCCTGGATTTCTATGATCATGAAAAAAATAATTTTAATACGTTTTTACATATGGCTTGCAGAAAACATCCACTACACTGGGTGTGCTGAGGCTGGGGTCTCCTTCTCCTCATCCAGCACGGAGGGGGAGACTTGACCTGGTTTGAGCAATCTAGGAGACACTTTGGGGATTAAAGAGTAATGAAAGACTTAAAATAGATTAAAAGCTTGGGCTGGGTGTGATGCCTGCTCTCTGGAGGCACAGGGAGAGAGAGACAGCTCTGAAAGCTGTCTATT
Source organism: Murina feae (assembly GCA_004026665.1). Lineage (NCBI taxonomy): Eukaryota > Metazoa > Chordata > Mammalia > Chiroptera > Vespertilionidae > Murina > Murina feae. The sequence goes on from PVJC01020132.1 coordinate 21,918, forward strand.
AAAAACTTGAATTACAGGAAGTTACATCACATCTGGGTGGGCCTTTGACATCGTGAGATCCATCCCCTTAACACTGGCCAGAGAGTCAGACTGAGTGACATCCAGTCTTTGACTGATCTCGCCTTCAGGACGCGGCTTTTGCCCTTGCCCTGAGTTCCAGCTGACATAAATTAAGCCAAGTGTATTCTAACGGCCCTTAACACCTCTCCCTCTTTAAATATATTTTTGTAACTAAAATTAAAAGTAAAACTTAAACATCAAGAACAAGGCTTTGACTAAAAACTAATAAGAAATCAATATCAATGCAAACACAATAATAATAGAGAAATCAAACTACAGCCATGTTAATATTTTTGCTGAGTGAAAAGTCCCTTGCTCAGAGTCCTTAGAGTTGACTGTGCGATGTGTTATAGAAGACTGGCAGCTAACCTGTGTCAGCATGGCCAGACACATGGCTGAGGTAGGAAATCCTGCTTTCTGTGGGCGTTAGTCCTTAACTTCTTCCGCATCAGCTGTCACCAGGGCAAATCTCAGTCCCTCAAACGGTGGGGCAAGCAGCTTCTCTGGGTCCATCATGGCCATGCACGTAATGCTCTGGCATTCCGATTGGCTGAGCTGTTCCTTCTGGAAAGATAAAAAACACAACCTCTTCCCGACATTATTATTGAATCTGATTAAACTTTTGTCTGGTTTTTGCTTTCTTAAACCAGGCTAACTTGGTGGAGGCTATTTGTACAGGAGTCCTGATGCCTTTCAGCTGCTGTACAACCGTCTGCATCGCGATTCAAAATTTAAAATATAAAGCAAAAAAAAAAATTTTTAAACAAAATCATGACTAAGTTTGCATTTGAGGTGACACATAACATCTGTCTCCCCTTTTTGTTTTAATAATTGCATTTTTTTCCTCTTTTATTATTTTTTTTAATTTTTTTATTTTTTACATTTTTTAAAATTACATAAAGCTTTAATAGTATGATTGGCTTACTTCATAATAGCTTTAGAATCATAAGTGATATTAGTTTTATGACAAATTTCATATTGCTGACAATAATACTGAAAACAGAATTAGTGAGTCCATTGTCTGTTTTTAGCTTTAAGGAAGGTTCTAGTACCTTAATAATTAATTATGTGCTAGGCACTCTTCCCTGTTACTTTTCCTTAATAAATCTTGATAAGTGAAAACTGCTTGAAGGGTTTGGGTCCTTTTAAGACTCTTCAATCCACATTTGCAGACTAGAAGTAAACATAAGAAAACAACAATAATGGTTATGCTGAGAGGTAAATGCAAGAATATCCAGTGGAAGGGGTTAAATTCTTTTAAATCCTCTTTAAATTGTTGACAGGCATTCAAAGAATTGGTTTGTAGGTTTGCCTTAGACAACTGTACAATATGCTGTTGTAATTCTAAGATATCAAGGGTTGTGATACCTTGACCCCAAGCACCAGGAAGATGATTTTTTATTGATTCCCAAGGGTGCACGGGTAACACAAATCTGGGAAAAATTATAATGATACTGTAAAGATATTCTTTGCTCTAGGCCATGGATTTTATCACCCATCCACAGGACTGTAGACTTTAATGCTGGCAATTCAATTTCAAACTGGTTGTCAATTCTTTTTTGTATAGACATTTTCCTTGACCTGTTGTACAAAATGAGAGGTCTGAACAGTCTGTACCACAGATGAAGCAGCAATGCCCACAGAAGTAAGTAATGTTACCAGGACAAAGATTCCTGCAATTAATATTCCAAGAAATCTTTTTTATCTTTTTAAGAATTTTACCAGATCATGTAACAGTTGGTAGACTTGATGAGATTCCCAAGGCTCAGTTAGGTTAGTGGGAACCCAAGCAAAAGCTGGTTGTTTTAAAATCATGAGGGAGTTCCTTTGAAAAGTAGAATTAATACAATGGGATAAATTACAACCTGTGCATGACACCTCATACAGACGGCTTGTAACATTAAGATGCATCTGAATGGGGCCTGAGAGGAAGGAGTACGACCGGATCAAACACACAGGCAGTGCAAGCATTGTCTTATTGAGAGTTCCTCATAAAGCAGAGATGGAATTATTTGAGCTGTAATTAAAACTATAGCATTTTATAGGTGGAAGTGCAGCAGCTAATTTCCACTGCGTACTTTGTAGAGGTCAATTGTCACGTTGTAATTAAGGCCCAACAAATCCTCCTCCATGCCATGAGATGGAGTGATTTGCTTCAACATATAGATAGGATGCATTCCCTTTCCATTTTAGGGTGCGATTGTTACTATACAGAGACTCATAAGGGCTCCAGTCTATAAAGAAAAAATTGTTATTAAGTTTACTGGTGGTAGGATAATTACTATAACAGTCTTGCCAATTAACTTCTTCCTCGGTGGAATACCATTCATAAGCCTTTTACATAATGGCTTAGTGGGGGAAAGGGATGCCTTAGCACACTTACATTTTCTGCACCTTTCCTCAGAGCAAGTAGAGATAATAAACATATTTGAGCCTTTTCTTCCCCGTCCTTTTGGGTCCAGGCTGGCCAAAAACCTCTCTTTAATTTTACACACGAGGGAGTAGTGGCTTGACTTAGAGTCATACAAAAGGGAAGCTGGATGGAAACACCTGTGTAATTATACCTTGCCCATAGGCAGCCTTGCCCCACTTCTGGTCCACCTGGATGACCAAGATTTTTAGTGTTATTAGTAACTATATTAGGTGGAGGATCAGCCCACGGAAGGGGTCTTACCCACAGTGGGTCAGGAACATACGTCCAGAATTCCTCCCCATCTGCCCTGGTAGCATTGCCGTCCAGCTGATTCCGGCCAGCAAGGCACCAGGATGTTCTCAGGTGTTCCTGGGCTCCAGGGCACTTCTGGGCTCTTCATTGTCCACTTCACCTTCTTCCCACTTCTTCTCTTCGGTGGGTTGCTTGGGATCACTGCTAACTGTGGCTGGGGCAGTTGACGACCTGCAGCTGCAGGTGCGGATTTCTCTTTAACCTGGCCAGTGCCTCTCTCAGGTCCATGTTGAAGTTAGCATTTTTTGGATTTCTCTTTAACCTGGCCAGTGCCTCTCTCAGGTCCATGTTGAAGTTAGCATTTTTTTTTTTTTGTGGGAATCCACAAGAGCTTTGAGAAATTTTCTGGAAATATATAAACATATCCTCGACCAAATGTTAAGAGGGAATTTTCTGTAAATTAGATCTGAGATCCTTTTCATTTAACTAGACCATTCTTCTTTTGGCCCAGTTTGACATCAGTGCACTTTCACAGGTGTCCTGCCAAGGCATTACAAGTGAAAATCAATTATAAAGTAACAATTTTAAAATAATTTAGGCTTAATGTGATATTCTTATAGGAGGCTATTCTATTATTCCCCTATGCTGTATTAAAATAATATAAAGAGCCTTTTGAACAAATTTTTAATGCAGTCTTGATAACTTTAGGTTTAATTTCTTTTATAGAGATATGACTGCTTTGAATTTATTAAATGCTAAATAATAATTATTATGAGATGAACCATCAATAAAAATTTTAATTAATATTTCAGGAATAGTTTCCTATACAATACAATGAACTCTTTTTGGATATTCATTTCAATTAGCCGATTTAAATTAATTTGAAATAAAGCTCATTATTTTCATTTTACTTGTCCTAAGTTAAGGATAGTAAATAATCTCAATTGGATTACTGCTACCAGTCCCTTTTAGTACTTTGACATAAGTTATTTAACTTTAGTTTAGGGAGGGAAAATATAAATCATTAACCTTAGTTGTCCTTCGTTTAAGGAAGGCAAGATTTTCTAGATGACTCCCTTGGCATTTATAATTTTTTAAGATATTTGTAAATGTGAGTCTGTGCATACACTTAGTAATAACTTTTATGACATTCAAGGCATATATATTTCAGTAAAAACATTGCTATTAATAATTGATTTCTCCTTTCATTTATTTATTTATTTGGCAGAATTTCCTCATGCAATCAAGTATACTGTATTGGTCTAATTTAGTTATTTTCTTTTTGGGAGAAGGAATAAACCCTTTTGTATAATCTCAGAGCCCTTTGAGATGCACAAAATCTGTCCTTCAATTATATTCTTGAAATATTGCATTCGGAAAAATTGTCAAATATATATCTAATTTAAAATTATTAAAACTTAAAAACAGTTCTTAACATTAAAGGATTTAGTCTTGACCGTGGAATCAATTACTTTTAACTTGGTCATTGAATTTTCATGATATGTCATGAATGTCAGAGAAACTACTGGGAGAAACACATTTATTGCTTGCCCATTTTTCGCTACACAGCTGTGGTCACCTTTAGAAAATTTAAGTTAACTCTCCTTTAATATTTATGGTGACTGCTATTAATAATTTTATTTAATGCATGAATAATATTATTCATTTTACCCTGTACCTTTGAACATTGTTTTTACCTACAAACCTTTTAAGAACTTGAACATCTATTGTTGGCTTCTATAAAAGTCGACTGCTTTAAAAAACATTGGTCCATCACATAACAAATTATATAAGACTGTGATTAAACTATAAAGCTAATTTATTAAACAACTAGAGGCCCAGCGCATGAAATTTGTGCATTTGGGGTGGGGGTGGGGGAGAGGGTCCCTCAGTCCGACCTGCACCTTCTCATAGTCCAAGCGCCCTCAAGGGATATCTGACTGCTAACAGGAAGCAGGCCTAAGCCAGCAGTTGGACATCTTTAGTGCTGCTGCAGAGGTGGGAGAGGCTCCCGCCACTGTCACTGTGCTCACCGGCTGTGACCCCACCGATACATGATTGGGACCAGGGAGGGATGTGCAAAGTTTGCCCAGCTGGGGAGAGACTGTGGGAGGGCTCTAGGACTTGTCCAGGCCATCTCACTCAGTCCCAATAATCAGAACCCCAGCAGCAAGCTAACCTACTGGTCAGAGCACCTGCCCCCTGGAGGTCAGTGCACATCATAGCAAGCAGTTGAGCAACCTTAGCATATCATTAGCATATTACACTTTGATTGGTTCAATGGCCAACTGGACACTTAGCATATTAGGCTTTTATTATCCAGGATTGCAATATCTTCATAGAAAAAAATACAGTAAATAAATCCGCCACTCAAGCACTCTTTTGTGCCATCCATGTTTCCATAGCAAAACTCTGCCTTAAAACTTTGCTCCTGAAATCCCATCCTGCCTCAGTAAGCAGACATTCCTTTTGTGATTGGCTAATTCAGGGGGAGAAGTGGGCCTTTGCTATTTCAAATGGCAGCCCCCAGGAAAGCCACCAGCCATGCAGCCTGCAGGCTGGCTGCTTAAATCTTTGACATCATGATAAAAGATAAACTTGCTTATCATTACACTCGATTCAAAATGCAGAATTAATCCTCCTTTCTAACAGATCTAGGTTGAAATTCACTAGAATTATATGACTTCTTAAATCTTAATTTTGATCCTAAACTCCTTTTTAGGGCAAGACAAAAACTCAGACAAAACATTAAGAGCACATTTTAAAATAAGCAAGACACATTCAACGAACAAATTCAATTCTATACTGTAGATAGTTTATGAGGGGAATTCAGATAAATGCTTTTATCTTTTGAGAAACAGCCTTAACTGTGTGGTTGTAAGCCAGCGAGTTTGCTGGAGGGGCGGGGAATTCAAATGCAAATTAATCACCTTGACTCTTGCCTGGCCTGGCTGCTGAGCTCCGATGGGAGATTCAAAAGACACCTTATTTTCTCTGAGAACTGTGGAGAAACCCCTCCACCATTCCTACTAGATCTTAACTCATCCTGGGCACCCACCGTGAGAATACCAAACCCCGCCATAACCACCTGGCATAACTTTCTCTTGGCTGCCTTCCATCCCGACAAGTGCGGAGAAATCCAAGTTTGCCAGAAGTGGGGGGAGTTCCCCAGCCACAGTATGTGGTGTGGTGTGCTGGGGCGGGTGTGGGTGGAGGGGGGTAGTGGGGAAGGGGGAGGACTGGGGAAGCGGTGCAAGCCTGTCCCGCCCCAGCCAGGAGCGCCGAGGCCGCCACACAGAGCTCCCGGTTCCCAGAAGCAACTCAGCTGCTCAGGGGGCCAAACAGCCCCAGGGCCCCTCTGCCGCCCATGCCCAGGTCCCAGGGAACTCGGACACTTCACAGGGTCGTGTGCCGCCCCCGGGCCTGCCCTTCTCCTGCTCTCCTGCCCTTCTCCCGCTCTCCTGCCCTTCTCCCGCTCTCCTGCCCTTCTCCCGCTCTCCTGCCCTTCTCCCGCTCTCCTGCCCTTCTCCCGCTCTCCTGCCCTTCTCCCGCTCTCCTGCCCTCCTCCCGCTCTCCTGCCCTTCTCCCGCTCTCCTGCGCTCTGCACTGAGACAGCAGCGCGGTGACCGGTGACCGCTAGCCTCTGCACACACAGACCCCAGGCACGGTTCTGCTCTAGTCCTGGGCGAAGACAGAAAGCGGTGCGCGCTGCACCCGCTCCCTCCCCAGTTTAGCTGAAAACCCACTTCCAAGGTAAACCAACGCTATCCTTTTAAAAAAAAAACAGATTAACGCCAAAAACAAAGCGATAATGCACAGATAGTACCCAGAACTCAAGAAAACACGCAGTACTTTTTTAAAGCTCAAGTAGAGTGGGGACTCCTTTTGAGTCTTTTTCCCCCCAGTTTTATTCACCCGGTTATTAAAATTTGCAAACAATCCACTCGCTACAATTCTCTGTGGCAGCCGCAATCCTGGAGTGATCCCTTGAACGTGCCTTATCTCCACCTGGGGCCCTAAGGGTGGACGTATTGGGGCTGGTGTCTCCTCAGCATCCGGAGGCTTGAACTGGTTTGAGCAATGCAGGAGGCGCTTTTGGGATTAAAGAGTAATGAAAGACAGACATAAAATAGATTAAGAGCCTGGGCTGGGTGAGGTGCCTGCCCTCTGGAGGGGCAGGCACACAGAGAGAGCACCAGCTCCCAAAGCTGTTTATCAAATACTGGGATTATCGGAAGTCACGTCACATCTGGGTGGGCCTCTGACATCATGAGAGCCATCCCCTTAACGCTGGTGGGAGAGTCAGACTGAGTGGTGTCTAGTCCTTGACTGATCTCACCATCAGGGCGTGGCTTTTGCCCTTGCGGGGAATCCCAACTGATGTCTATTAAGCCAGGTGTATTCTAATGGCCCTTAGCAATTCCACATCCGGGTTTCAGAAGGACAAACAAAACCTTCCGTTTGTCAGATGAGTAACTCTTTCTATGGCTCTCAAAACAAGGACTTTCTACCATCTCTCATTGGAAAACTCAATATAAAACTATTATTTTTTACAAAACAGAAAAAAAAATACAAACTAAGAATTTTATTTTGCTTCAAGTTATCTTATTAAAATTTTTATTTTATAACAGAGCATTGTATTCCTCAATTTTTCAAAGATTTGATTTCATCTAGCTGCAAGGAAATACATTATAATGACAGAACCTTTTTTTAGGTTGTCCTGGGTATCATTTCCAGTGGTAATACACACAGGATTAATATCCTTTCATTCTAAAATTAGAAAATATAGCATTTTGTAGTTACAACATTATTTCAGACATCTGACAGGACACATGAATAACAGAGTGGGAGTTTGACATGGTAGACTGTCAGCACTATCTAAACTAATAAAAGCGAAATATTAAAATTAACCGTTTCTCCGAGACAGGGTAAGCCACGCCCACCAGCCAATCAGAGCGGCTGTATGCAAATTAGCCCAGCCAACATGGCGGCCGCCACTCACAGACCTGAGTAAACAGCCCTTTCCATTGCGGCAGGAGGGAAAGTGAAGCTGTGCCCCTCAGCTCAGCTCCAATTAAACTGCCTCTAGCGAAACAGAGCTTTTTGAAACATTGTAACAATCATAGAATCCTCCGGAGCTGAAGGAAAGAGCAGCTCCGGCCTAACCAGTAAAAGTAACAATTGTTTCATTATAGACACTGCCAGGTGAAGCAGAGAAGGCTTCGTTAGTAGTTAGAAGGCCGCCTTAAAGGAACAGTGTATCAATTATAGAAGATGACCCCAGCCTTCAAGGAACAGTATCAATTATAGGAGAAAAATCACAAAAACCTGCGTCCAGCCAGCCTTGCTGGGACGTTGGGCAATGGGAGCTATGGGCAGCCTTAAAGCCCCTCACCCAGGCTGGTCAGGCACGCCAGCAGGTGGGCATCCCCCGAGGGGTCCCAGACTGAGAGAGGGCACAGGCCGGGCTGAGGGACCTCCCGAGTGCACAGAGCGGCTGCAGGGCGGGACAGCGCAGGACCCAGGAGCCGTGATGGGAAAGAGGCGGCAGGCTTGGAGGGCACTGCGAAGCGGGTAAGAGGTGGCAGGGTTGGAGGGCACC
>PVJC01020133.1:0-29483 GCA_004026665.1 Murina feae
GAGGCCAGAAAGAAGGGATTCAGACCAGTTGGCCTCCCTGTGCAGAGAGCAGCATGGAAAGAGGTGGGCAGTTGGTCTGCAGAAGGGAAGAACAAACTTCAGTGTTTGGCAATTGAACACTGACTTGACTCGCAGTGCTTCTATTTGGAGCTCAGATTTGAATAGTCATCTTTTTATCATCAAAATCCCTAACGTCTTTCCTCCTCTTTATCTTTTTCATTACTTCAACTTTTTAATTCCTGCTATCCACACTGTAGTCTTATACTTCTTTTTTTCTGATAATAATAAGTAGATGGGATTCAGTGACAAGAACATAAGTTCTCAGTCAGCATGCAAAGCATCTCAACAGCATTATCTCCTGGCTTGTACTGGCTTGTACTGTTGTCTTTCCTGTATTAATTATAGTGATGTGTGTATCTACTACACTATAAGATTTGTGCAGGTAGAAAAGCTATCTCTTACCTCTGTACCTACTGTGTCCTGTGTTATATATAAACTAATGGCCCAGTGCATGAAATCCATGTACATTAAAAGGGAATTAATTAGAGAAAATATTTTTATATTGTTATTTGCCCTTTCTCTATAACAGAAGAGTCAGAGATGAAAGAAAATTAATAAAATATATATGAAAATCTCCCTCCTCTCAGAGTCTGGGGTGCACTGTGGGACCCAGAGTCAAATCCCTGCCCACTCACACATGCTTCAAAATCGTGCCAGACACAGACCCGGCCAATCCCACCCCCATTGGGCGAGACCCAGACTTGGCTGGCCCCACCCCGTCAAGCCCCGCCAAGCGGGGGATGTGGCCTCAGGTCCCCCATCAAGAATTGCCAGAGCAGGGGGTACAGCCTGAGGTCCCCTGGCATGGGGCTGGGGTGGGGGGCATGGCCTGAGGTCCCCTGGTCTGACCTGGCACCACACTGCCTCAAGTCCCTGCTGATCTGATGTTGTGGTATCACAGCATGACAACCATTTGCATATTAGCCTTTTATTATGATGATAATACCTAAACATATTCCACATTAATTACTAAGCATTTCACCATAACGCACATCCTTTCTTTGGTTCTTTCTCCTCACAGATGCCAATAATCTTTATGCTGATAATTGATCAGATAAAATAAGAGCACAAGGTAATTGAAAGCCCAATAATAAACCTGCAGAGGACACAGCATTCTGTAGCACAAGAATAGAGGTCAATGTAAAACTACAGGAAGCCCAGCTCATATGGCTCAGCAGTTGATAGCTGACCTATGAACCAGGAGGGAGGTCACAGGCACATGCCTGGTTTAGGGATTGATGCCCAATGTGGGGTGTGCAGGAGGTAGCTGATCAATGATTCTCTCTCATCATGGATGTTTTCATCTCTCTTTCCATCTCCCTCCCTCTCCAAAGTCAATAATATATATATATATATATATATATATATATATATATATATATATATAACATGTTATATATATAACCTAATATATATAATCTAAAATATATATAACATATAATATATAATCTAATAAAAGAGCAATATGCAAATTAATCCTCACGCCATTACACCCACAGGACACACCCACCAACCAATCAGGAGCAGATATGCAAATTAACTCAACTAAGATGGCAGCAGCCACAGAGCTGGAGTTTCCCCAGGCAATGGAGGAAGCCAGGGCCCTGTGGGCCCTGAGCTCTACTCAAGGCTACAAAGTTTCAATTATAGAAGATAAACAAACCCCAGATACCTGCTGGGCTGGGACCTTGGGTTGCCAGGGGCAACCCAGGCTTCGAGCAGGGGACCAAGGCACCAAAGTTTCAATTATAGAAGTTAAAAAAATCCCAGATATACCTGCTTCCAGCCAGGCACCTCAGTAGGGACCCGAACCATGAAGGGAATGTGGGCAGCCTGAAAACAGCCCTCAGCCCCTCACCCAGGCTGGCCACACTCCCATGGGGTGAGAGTCCCCACTGGAGGGCTTGGCAAGTCTGCAAACAGCCATCAGTCCCACACCCAGGCTGGCCAAGCACACCAGCAGGTGGACATCCACCGAGGGGTCCCAGACTGCAAGAGGGCACAGGCCGGGCTGAGGGACACCCCTGAGTGTACAAATTTTTGTGCACTGGGCCTCTAGTGTGTGTGTGTGTGTGTGTATGTGTGTGTATACATATATACACACACACTTATAATAAAAGTGTAATATTCTAATTAGACAAGACAGCTGAACAACCTTCCATACATCCTTCTGGATGAAGGTGGGGCAGTGGGGACCAAGAAAGAGGCAGTTAGGGGCAATCAGGCAGGCAGGCAGAGTGGTTAGGGGTGATCAGACAGCCAAGCAGAGGGGTTAGAGGAGATCAGGCAGGCAGGCAGGCAGGCAGGCGAGTGATTAGGGGTGATGAAGCAGGCATGCAGAATGGTTAGGAGCAATCAGGTGAGCGGTTAGGAGCCAGGGGTCCAAGATTGCGAGAGGGTGCAGGCTGGGCTGAAGGACCTTCCCCCCCTTTGCACAAATTTTGTGCACCAGGGCTCTAGTCTATAATAATAAAAGTATAATATGCTAGTTAGACCAGGTATCCTTCCAGACAAAGCTGGGGCTGCAAGGGCTGAGGCAGTTTTCACGGTTGCAAGGGCCAAGTCCCTTGCATGAATTTCATGCATTGAGCCGCTAGTGTGTGTTTGTGTGTGTGTGTGTGTGTGTGTGTGTGTTTGTGTGTGAAAAGTCTGCTGTGGGAAAATAGAAACAACCTGAAATATATCTAAAACTTTAAAATCTGATAATTTCCATTCCTTCAAAAGAAGATGGGATTCCAAAGCAATGCTGAGAGTGGATGAAGCTGAATGGAAGAGTTTATCAGTATGTGGTTAATTAATACGTTTGCCTTAACAATGAAGAAAGTTGCTATTTACAAAGGCTATTTCAAATGGCAGTTCCATTGTGGCAGAACTCAAGGAAAAATGAAACCCAAGGGCTTAAATATTTTGTTCTCAATCAAGAAAGTTAGTAGAAAAAAATATGTTCCACATTACACAGCATGAAACAACTTTTAATGAGCTAAATCTGTTTTCCTCATTTCTTCTCTCTCAGTATTTACTGAGTGCCATCAATAAAGAAAGGTGGGGGTGTTGCCTTCAACCCAAAATAACTGAGAACAAGTTGTGCAATGAATTAAGAAAGATGTCTATTATATAGACAGATATAAAAATCCATTTGAAATAAATTTATTTGATTTGAATATCCAAGTCTATTTGTAGACTACTTATATCTTTATCTATAATAATAAAAGTATAATATGCTAATTAGACCAGACAGCCAAATGACATTCTGAATGTGCTTCAGACCTCCTTCCAGACGACCTTCCGATGACGCTGGGGCTGCAAGGGCCAAGGCAAGCCGCCATAGCTGTGAGGGCCGAGCCCCTTGCATGAATTTCATGCATCAGGCCTCTACTATCATTATGAATGCATTAACTGAAAAAATAAGGCTAAAAATAAGCTGCACATTTTTAAATAGATTAAGAAAATCTAGAGTAGTCTTAGATTTACAATAACATTATGAAGATAGCACAGAGTTCCAATATAGCTTACACCCAGTTTCCCGTTCTTAGCAACTTGCATTAGTATGTACATTTGTCACAATTAATGGACCAATATTGATATATTACTATTAACAAAAGTGTATACTTTATTCTTGTTTTCTTAGCTTTTACTTCCTGGAGTCTTATTTCTCCTCCAGAATGGCCAAGATTACAGTTAGCTTTCATGTTTCCCAGTCTCTTTCTGGCTATGACAATTGCTCAGACTTTCTTTGTTTCTGAAGCTCCTGACAGCTTTGAGGAATCCTGGTCAGGTGTTTTAAAGAATACTCCTTATTGCTGATATATCTGAAGGTTCTCTTGTAATTAGACTAGGTTTATGAATTTCTGGAAAGAAGACCACAGAGGTAAAGGGATGTTCTCATCACATCAGATCAAGGGCATGTACTGTCACATGACTTATAATTTTTAATCTTGACCACCTGGCTAAGTCTGTGTTTATGGGTTTTCTCCACTGTAAGTTTACTCTCCATCCCCCATGTCCATACTGTACTCTTTAGAAGTGAGTCACTATGCATAGCCCACATTAAGTAGTAAAAACTCACTCTCAATCTTCTTGGGGACAGAGTATCACATAAGTTATTTGGAATTCTGTACAGGAGACTGTACTTACACCTAATTATTTATTTACTAATTCATTTATATCAGTATAGCCTCAGCAATAGAGGGGTGTGCAGAAGGCAGCAAATCAATGATTCTCTCTCATCACTGAGTTTCTATCTCTCTCTCCTCTTGTCCTCTGTGAGATCATTAAATTTATTTTTCATTGTGTGTTATATTCCCACAACACATTTTTATGCTGCGGTTTAAACTGTTCTACCTCCGACCTTTAGGAGTCTCATTCAGCTCCTGTGTCATCTGACATGCTCCTATCACAGGGGATTTTTTTGAGTACTAACAAAACTTTACTTTCTATCTGGCATTACAGGATAATTCAGACTCTCTTGTATATTATTAGTCCAGGCTGTCATTTTCTAAGAACCCTTGCTTCCTTTTATTCAAATATGTCATTAGAAACCAAAATTTGGGTGTTAGGAGTGCTAGTTGCTACTGGCATGTTGCCTCAAGGCACTCTCAGCCTCCAAAGTAAGGAAACATATGTGTGCATAATAACCAATAATATGTATGTAAATATTTATATATGCATGTGTATATCTGTGTGTATAATGTGTGTGTACAAATACTACATCCATCTGTATTAAGCTCCACATGTATGCCTGCTGATGTCTTAAGCTCTAATGCACTGTACGACAGGTCACTCTAGGCTAGCCTCTCTCTTCGCTTATTGATAACCTCTCATTCTGGCTTATTCAATTTTTAAAAAATAAATTTAATGATTTCACAGAAGATAAGCAGAGAGAGAGATAGAAACATCAATGATGACAGAGAATAATTGATCGGTTGCCTTCTGCACACCCCCCTATTGGGGATTGAGCCAGCAACCCAAGCATGTGCCCTTGACCAGAATCAAACCTGGGACCTTTCAGTCTGCAGGCCAATGCTCTATTCACTGAGCCAAACCAGCCAGGGCCAACCTTATTCAGTTTTAACAAGTCCTAAAATGTACATAGGCATATTCTCTCATGAAAATAGCAAAATTTTAAAATAAAAGAATGATCTTCCAAGTGATAGTTCAATTCACATATATAAGACATAGGCTTCAAATTATATTAAGGTGTTAATATCATGAGATACTACCGAAGACTTCCTCTGTCATCATGAATCCCATACCTAGTCTCAGTTAGCACAAGCAAGGGTCTCTGCTGAGGCTGATATGTTCAACCTTCACTCGATATTTCTCTCGGGGCAAGTTATAATTGGATGTCACACCTATTAACTCAACCTCAGTCTGATAATTATTTAATAATTTTCCTCATATTTCTTCTTACAATTGCATTTAGAATAGCATTAATATATGCAATGATAACGTTTTGAGACATATGAACTACTTAAAATTGTAATTACTGTATGATCATCCCACAGGAATCATTGAAACTACATGAGCACAATCAGATAAATATAAAAACAATACTTAACTATATTCTAGATATCTATAAATCTCAATGCTTTTATAAACCTTATTTTTAAAGGAAACAAAGAGTTTGCATTAACAAACATATCTTCAAAATGACAAACCCATGTGAATAATTAATATCTATTTTCAATTGTACTCATTCGCTGATTAAACCAATGTTTCCATTTATTCCTGAGAGAACTGATTACAGGTAAAAAAGACATAATACTCCCAAGGTCATGCATTTCTTAAGTAAAAGGCCATATATCCAATTCCTGTTGCCCCATGCTCTCTCACTCAGGGAAGAACTACTAATTTAGTGGCTCTCAATCTTCTGGCCCTTTTAATACAGTTCCTCATGTTGTGACCCAACCATAAAATTATTTTCATTGCTACTTCATAACTGTAATGTTGCTACTGTTATGAATCATAATGTAAAAATCTGATATGCAGGATGGTCTTAGGCAACCCCTGTGAAAGGGTCATTCGACAATTCGACAGCCAAAGGGGTCGCGACCCACAGGTTGAGAACCGCTGTACTAATTTGTTCATGGCGCTATACTTTTTGGATTCCTAATCAGTTGAAAGCCTTTGTGGAATAAGTCACTCCACAGCGTATCCTATGGCTGGTGAATGGTAAAGCATGTGCGTATCTGCCTGGTGAAATTATTCTCAGCAGTTATGCAGCTCATGTTACGAGCATGTACCTGCACTGACCAATAAAGAGAGAGAGTTTTGGAGTACACCTTCAGAAGTCAATTTCACCCTTTAAAAAATACTTCAAATAGACTTGCTCCTGCCAAGATTCAGTAAAAGGAACTGCATTTTAATCTGCTTGCCTGAAACAATTACAAAAAGATAAAGCATACAAAACAACAATTTGTAGTTTAATCATCAGGTAACAATGGAAATGTGATACACAAGGAACAGTCATGGTGAACCCAATAAGTGCTTCGGTTCCCGTCCTTAAGGGCAGATCTAGGAGATACATCCATGTGAAACCCAGCAGACTTCCTGTTCAGGAGATAGAACTGAGAAACGGAGGAGTCCATGGCAGGCAGAGTTCATAGGAAAGAGGAGGGAACTGTGCAAAGAAATAACACTGGAGGTTTACAGGAAGTCCTCCTCCAATATTTGAGTATTGATCAACGCATGTCTATTGGGAAACAACCTGAAGGGATTAGAAATGACAGTGCCAATCTCCACACAAGGCAAAGGATAGTGTTTCTTCCCAGGAGGCAGACTGAACCACCTCAAAATTCACAGAGAACTGGACAGAATATAAGGAGGGCTCAAGGCTCAGTACTGGGGGATAGTTAGACTGAGCCCTGATCTGGTCCCACCTACTATTTTCTCTTGTTACCTGCAAGAAACTTATTTTATTTTTCCAATTTTATTGAGAAATAATTGGTATAATCACTGTATAAATTTAAAGTGCCTGAGGGAGGGTTATTTAACAACTTGTGGAAACACTTGGGAAAATAGGTATGCCCACCACCTTGGTTGTGGAGGTATATACGTATCAAAAATACTCCAACAAAACAAATATGGCCAGGCCAGAGGTCCCCAAAAGAGCCATTAGGGACCATAAGAGAAATAGCACAAAGTAGGGAAAGACTTATAGAAACACTAGAGGCCCGGTGCATGAAATTCATGCATGGGTAGGGTCCCTAGGCCTGCAGGCCATCAGGACCAATCAGGGCCTTCCGGGTTCCAGCTGCCAGCTGGTGCCTCCCTTCCCCGGTTGCCACTGTCAGCCAGGGCCTTCCTTCATTTCGTGCTGCCCCCTCGTGGTCAATGCACGTCATAGCGAGCCATCGAACTCCCAGTCTCCCTGTTGAACTCCCAAGGGGACACTTTGCATAATAGCCTTTTATATATATGTAGATTAGTCAGCAATGTTGGTGAAGAGAGTTCCCGGTGAAGAAAAATTTCCTCAACTAGCTTTAAGAACCAATAGCTCTGCTGCCAACTCAATGAGTGAGGATGCGTGAGGCCGGCATCCTTGTACTCGGGCTGCGCTCTCCTGTTTTCATCTTCACTAGATTTACTAAGTGCTATATTGGAAACTGTTAAGCTAAAGAACATTGTTAGTGTGTTATCAGAAAGATAATATACTTCTTTGTATTCTGCTGAAATATATACACCGTAAAATTTTATTTTTTAATCAATTTTTGGTGTAAAGTTTTACAACATTACTTTCACACACACACACTCACACACACAATCAAGCACAATGCCAAAGATAAAAGAAAGCAAATTAAAGGAGAGAAAAGAAGGGCCAACAGCAGGAAGCAGAGTCACAGAATATTGCCATATACCAATGCCTGCCTAGAACAAAGAAAAAGGTAAAAAGAAAAGAGGTAAAGACAAAAAAAGGAATATATTTAAAACAACATCAATTCACATAGGACAACGTGTAAAGAACCAAAACTAAGATGCACATTCAAATAATGAAGATAATAATTTCAATTATTGAAATTAATTTCATCAACTGCTTAGGAGGAGAAGGTATAAAGAAAGCCCAATAGTGACAAAGAGAATGCAAGGATCACCAACAGTCAAGTCTGAATCTGTAGACAAACTGACCTTTTCTTTTTTTGCTTAGATTCTATGCAGACAATTAATTATTCAGATTCAACACTCTAATCCCACCTCACCCAATACACCCAATTTCAGTATTTCCAATGCTTCAATCCAGCCAATCAGGAAACTAGAAAGCCCCTAAGAATCGGTCTCATTCTGCATCAAATTCCACAGCTCTGATGGGCCCAAGTGTTCTTAGGAATCTACAAGTCAACTTCTATTTCTGACTCTTGCCCCAAACACTGGGCTAAGCCCTGTGAGTTAAGAAGGAGGCTTCAGCCCTGACTGGTGTGGCTCAGTGGATAGAGCGTCGGCCGGTGGACTGGGGGGTCCCGGGTTCGATTCCAGTCAAGGGCATGTACCTTGGTTGCGGGCACATCCCCAGTAGGGGGTGTGCAGGAGGCAGCTGATCGATGTTTCTAACTCTCTATCCCTCTCCCCTCTGTGTAAAAAAATCAATAAAATATATTTAAAAAAAAAAAGAAAGAGGCTTCAAATATTACACAGGCTTCACAAACCAGGAGAGTATGATGCGATATGTAAATAAAGAATAAAATGGGCAATTTGTGGTAAGTACTTCAAAATATTTTGTTACAACAGTCACAAAAATGCCATCCTACCCCAACCTCAGGAGAAAAGAGAGGCCCAGGCAGGACTAGGAGTACAATGCAAGGCACAAACAGATTCATGCAAGGGATATGCAACTCTGCAAGATGTGTGCACAAACAGGTGATTTCACCCCGAAGTACTGCAGAGGAGATAAAACTGGAGACCTCATCGATGTAGATAAGCTTGCTAACAAACACAAATACAAATAGAACTGCAGCCCAACATGGAGTTCTTATGAGTCGGAACGTAATAAATTTCTTACAGACATGTTGGCGAGCATTTCAAGTATCTAGGAATGTGATGGTGTCTCCCAAGAGAATTATATTAATTTTAAAATGGCCTCCTTAGCCTTTTAAGTCACCTAAAGAAATGTGTTTTTAAATTATACAAAGCATTTCTTCTATCTCATTGGGCCAATGGCATTCTTCCAAAAAAACTCTTCTGTTGTAGAAACCCTGATATGGCAATAAATTTCATTTTCAAAAGTCCAGAAACTTAAGACATCTCATATGCTAATAGGAAATATATTTATTTCACAAATAAAGGAAGACAAATAAACTACCTAGAGCAGGGAAATAGCAGTGTCTGTTTATAAGTTAACATATTTTAATGTACTTGTCCAAGCTCTTTTCTTTGTTTCCACGCTTAATGTGCTTTTCCAGTAAGTCTGTGTTACTTACAGGTGTACTTTCCTGGTACAATATTTCTTTTAATAACTTTCCTTTATGAGAATAACATAATACAACAACAAAACGACAATGCAAAATGAGACATATTTAGCTCCTTGTGATGCAAAATGGTTTTTGAACTGATTAGATTTTCTTCCAGGTAATATGATTATTCATCAATAAAATGTGAGAATTTATTTTAGTAGTCTATTTAAATAAAAAATAGAACAGAATGTTGCACCTTGATGCATAGAATAACCATATTTTAATTGAAAAATGTTCTCTCGTTATAAGTTATTAATGATATATTAACCAGCTTAGTTTCCCTGTGAAATATTGTAACTTTTTAAAATCTAATGAATAGCTTAAAATGAGTATGGTAAAAAACAACAACAACGCAAATCTATCTAAATATAGTCTAGCCAAATACATATGTCTATTCAAAACATAGGGCCTGGATGTGAACACATGAGACTAGACCTTGGAAATCAACACACCAACCCCTGTAGCATGTTGACTACACCTGGCATCAGGATGGGACTGGATGGAAGATAGCACACCTGCTAGCCCTCACAAGGACTTGTATAATGTGTAATGCAATGAATATTAATTATATTGGGATGCTACTTCCTGGCTTATGCTCACTCTTCCTTTCTGAAATCTGGCAATGAGAATAAAGGATCATAACACTTCACTATGTGGCAGGCACCGTTTCAACATGAATGCTGAGAAATACAGAGGAAGAAGCAGCATTCTTCAGGTGGGTCAGTGTGACACCCACGGTTGGGAAGTGATAAACTACCCACTTTTCCCATATAAGGTAATACCTTTCCATCTATGATACTTGCCTTGTTTGTGTAGTGCCATACCAGTGACAGGATCTCTAAACATAGCCTTTCAAGTGTGTCATGTGTTCCTAAACATAACAGGTCAAACACATCATGCTGCAAATCATGGGATCACACTGGTAGAGGGAATGATGGAGAAGAGAATGGTGACTGGGTACAGCCATTAGGATTACAAACAACCAACAGTAATTACCAGCATGACATGGGTGACATCACAAATGCTACTACTTTTTCCATTAACAACTATGAGCTATAGTGTTTATAACTGACACCTTCTATTAGAAAATTTAAAGTCGCTTATAAATAACAGAGATACAAGAGAGAGAGAAACTGAACATATAGAGTGAGTAGAAAGCCAGTCTCAACTAGACTTGTTAACATAGACCTAACCTTCAATTCCTGGTCACCAAGATAAGAATAGGAAGATTAATACATTACTTAGGGCCTACACCTTAAGGAAAATAAATGATCTCCCAT
Organism: Murina feae; assembly: GCA_004026665.1. NCBI lineage: Eukaryota > Metazoa > Chordata > Mammalia > Chiroptera > Vespertilionidae > Murina > Murina feae. Next base: position 10,784 of record PVJC01020133.1, read on the forward strand.
TAGTAAACACTAAAAGTAATTTATCACATTGGCTATAATACAAGAGTAGAAAATATGAAGTTAGAAAATGTATTCTTTAACTGCTGCTTATAATTGTCTGGAGTCATAGCAAATGTATTAAGATAGAGTTCTGATAATGCATTTCTGGGCACACTCAGCTAAATTCTCTAATGAGCTAATCATAGAAAAGGCTAGACTTTGCTGCAGAATGCCTCTCTCGGGAGGGAGCCGGGGCTGCTACCAAATGCTCTTTGTTGGTAACAGAAGAGAAATCCCTATGCCCAGGCGTGGAGCGGCAAGACTGGCCTCTCACGGTCAGCGCTGACCAGCCAGCTGAGCACTTTGCTCTGGTCAAAGGAAAGTCCTGATCCGTTGGCTATTTGCTAACAACCCCCAAACATTCCTCATGTCTACCCAAGGGTCTCAGGAGTCCATCCTGAGCAGACAGGGAGTTTCCCTTGCTCTTTGCAGCTAATCTGGCACATAAGAGTAGAATGATTAACACCGATTTCTTGTTCGGAGTGGAAAGGAATGCCTCCAAAATCACTATCTACTCAAACGCTGAGGTAGAAAGAGGTAGGGGTCAAGAAAATATAATTTCAATCCACCAAAGGCATTGCTGGATAATCAGAATGGAACATCTTCTCCTTACCTACACTTGGGAAAACATGACGATTTAACTCAGTCATTATTAAATGTTTACATTTTTAATATTTCTATTCTTTCCATGACTGATACTATCTATCTGGCATGGGTTTTCAGTTTCGGAGGGACAATGACCATCTACATTTAACTTACTTTATGTGGAAATAAGCAGTTGGTTAGAATAGTTTATATTAATGATGATGATAAAATTATATAAATGATCTACAAAGAATGGCAAGGACAATAACCAAAGAAACAAACCTCACATGTCAGAGAACTCAGGGCCACAGTGCTTTACACTGGCATTGCGAAGTGGGCTCACATCAGCCTGGGAGCGCACTGGGAAATACCAGGCATTGCACACTATCTAATCATATAAGATTACAGTTAAATGAATGTTGTTGAAAACACATGTAATAAAATCTCAAAACGCATCACTTCCTAGATATTTGACATTCTGCTGTTACACATGCATGTGTGGCTATTTACGTCAACTGTTTTCCATGATGGGAGATTATATGATGGTGTCCCTGTACATCTCTTACGGATCTTCCACTTAGCAACTCCATGTTATTAGGTTGGATTGTTCATACTGGGAGTACTTTTATCAAGGTAATTGGCGCATCCTACAGATCAATCCCACCCAACCTCATCCTGGCCTTGAGCACTGCTTGTTAAATGTTTACCAACGCACCTTGCAGACGCTCAGCCAAAATGAGTTGAGCACCATGTCAGAGTGCTGCGATATAAAGAATGCCAACAACCATTGTTAAGGTATTGCTTGTGCCCTGTTTAACGAAACGACTGTGCAAGACTGTCGTTCATGTATTTCTCTCGAAGTAACCATACTCCTCCTTGGTTATATGGAATTTATAGAGATTTGATTCTCAATATTGAAGACTGACTAAAATTCTTACCTAAGGGAATTCTGACCTTCAGGAAAGAAGAGCAGAGCTGCTTGGGAACAGGACCAGCAACATTGATGAAATCCCAAACGTACTTTCATTCTGTTATCTGTGTCTACTAATTACCTGTGATGGAGAGAATTTTAGCTTCTCTCTATCTCCTCTGGTTCTAAAACGCCCCATCACTTTTAAACACATCCATATTGAGATTACACATATCCAGGATGGTCTCTGCAATCATGAACTGTCAAACACATACATGCCCCCCATATGAGTATATTCCATGATAGTAAAAAGTTCAGTCTCTGAATGTGATTTTGACATGTCTGTAACAATGGAAAGGAAAGAAGGAGTGATTTACACTAAAAGAGGTAATTGATAATTAAAAATATTAAAAGATAACAGTACTTATTGGAAACACTTGAACTTTATTCTCACTGAAAGGATAACCTTAGAGATTTATAATCCTAAAATTGCATACATTTTTATTAGCACTGATACAAAACCAAAACACAGTTATGACTAAGTAAGGAGTCTGCTCACTTTCATGAAAAGTTAGGAATCTTTTACAAATTGAATGAGGTGCCAGAGAACTGATGGGCAGACCCCACAATGATGAAGGCAAAGGAGCTAGAGGAAAGTCCTCTAAAACATGCATGAAGTATTCTGGCTAAAGCTAAAACATTTTTTCCATCAAAGAGAAGAGGGAAGAAAAAAAAACAGAGAGTTGGGATAAAGCAAGTCTCATATATTTTGCAAATACAAATCACTGTCCATGTCTGTCGGTACTATTATTGGTGACTTCTTTTGATCACCAGGGATTAAACAAAAACTGGTCTTCTGGTTTCCTTCCTTATTCAGACTCATGACAATCAAGGGCAATTAAAAAAATAAATAAGGAGTCGGAAGAACTCTGAAAGAATGTCAGCAATCCTGCTTGCCACCAGCTGTGTGTGAAGAGCTAAAAGATCCTGGTGATGAATGGGTCTATAAAAAAATAAAAATAAAAAAGCAAACCTTATTATTATGTTCAGTAACCCAGATTAAGAGAGATGTAGGAGGTAATCAAGTAATTTGTGTACAAGACATCGAAAAGAATTAAAATGAGCTGAAACACACCAGGTTGTAAACTCTCAGCATTAGAAACCATAGGCCTTCCTAATTGACTACTTAAGAATGTCTAGTACTTCATTATAGGACTGAGTTTGCATTTTATGTGTGATATTTGAAGTACAAGAGGTGCTGGGTATAAGTGGCAGTGTTCAGGAGGTAAAAGGATGGACAGTGGTGGAGAGAGAATATGGGATTGTATGTTGGAAAATCCTAAATTCCAGGTTTTTTTCTTCAGCATCTCTAGCTATTGACAAAAAAGCAGCCTTATTTCAAGAGGAAATTCAGAGCTTTGCCTCATTTTCTTTACAATAAAGCACTAAGAAAATAAAGGGTACATATTATTGTTCTTTGGTCAATATAAAACTTAATAAAAATGCAAAAGCTCTGGTCCCAATGATTTGTCTTAAGATTTCAAGTTTAAAGCCATCATTACTGTATTTTTTGATAAGCAAAAATAGGGAAGCTGGTTCAAAGGGATAATATTTTAAGTACTTTAGGAAAAATATAAAAGGGAAGAAATACAATATGTTCTGATATTTGTGCCTTTACCCATAAAGTTCAGCACATATCCATAACCAATCAAAAATCTAATAAATGTATATTTGCTACCAGATTCACTATTCAGAATTTTTCTATTTACCAAATTGGTGAAGTCTTTCTAAATTAGATTTTTAACACCCTTCTGACTTTCATTATCAGGCATCCCAAGGGCATTAGCTCCAAAGAACTTTCTGTTAAATGTAAAAGATATAGTCTAGCATTCTTTCTGAAACCATACCCTTGTACACATTTTAGTAAATGTGATAACGATAAGTCTTAGGCACTATAAGGCAAAAGATTATTAACATGAAAGAACTTTAAAAAGCATCCAAGCACAACGTTTCTAGTTCTCAGGACTGAAGAGCAGAAGTAATTGTGGATTAATAAATAGGCATAGGTACAGGACTAGTGGAAAATCACAATTATGCACTTCCATTTTCTATACTCTAATAATCTGGGTGTAATAATAACGAATTTATAGACAAGATCAATGATATAAAGGCCCTGACACTTGTAAATCTAATAATGATATAATCCTTCGTTTCAAAGAGTAAGATATTCAGATATACTTTTTAAAAAAGCACTGCAATGGAAAGAATCCAGAAAACTGGGATCTACAGTTATCACTGCCATGAACTTACTATCCTCAAGTGAGTTGTTGAAAAGAAGTCTCACTTTCTGCAACTGCAAATTGAGCCTCATTATCCGAATGGCTTCAGAGATAAATCCCACTCCTACAGTCCTCTGAATCTCCAAAATTCTTCTTTCAGAAAGCAAAATGGAAAGTGAGGATTATTTTAGGAATTCATTCAATAAACAGCCAGTGTTTACTTACTGCTATGATAAGATTATGAATGACTTGTGGTTATGAAATACTATGTTAAGATTACTGTGAAGGGAAATTTTCTTATTGTAAAAATAGGAGGGGTGTGATATAATTGAGTAAGACATTGTCAACGGGAAACAATGCTATAGAAGGTATTATGAACTAATACTTTAGAAAATGAGGCCTACATTTAAATGTGAAGTGAATTGCTATCATTTTTATTCCAATAGGGGGCAAGTTAGAAGTTTTACTGTTGTGCTCACGTGTTCTGTTCCACACAGCTGTCAGATGACTAAAGAAAACCCTTTGAGCTTGCACCAATTCATGATAAAGAAGGTTTTACTTGCTAGTTTCTTCTGGATGAATATTTCCTCTTATACTATAAACTTAAGTCATAAAACTTCAGGACATCATTCCAATTTTTGAATCCTTCAGGACACTGACAAACACTAAATAATAAGAATACAACAAAAGCCTAGAGGCCGTGACTAGGAAAACCTCATTCTCTCTTGTAGAGACTCTAAATGGCAGATTCTTAGATGGTGCTTTGGTGATGTCACCTCTATGTGAGAAAATTATTGAAAACAGTCACTGGTACTAAAATGTAAACATTAGAACCCAGTGACTTTCTGTTACATATAACCCCATTTCTTCTCTGAACCTTAACTGCAAACAAAATAACTCACAAACCTTGTATAGATTTAATAACTCAAAGACTTGTTTGGTTTGACTTAAGTAACTTCCACGGAGGAGTCACAAAAATAAATATTTGTGATGAAAGATATATAAGGTAGAATTTGGGGCTCCCAAGACTGCAAGGAAAGTTTTTGGAATAGTGCCACCCTCACCTTGTTAACTGAAAAGCAACCAACTTGAAACAAACAAACAAACAAAATTAGTAGAAAGATGCAACTCAAGAGGTCTAAATTGTTCCATATCTCTATTTTCCCAAACCATTACGAGCTCAAAATTAACCTTCACCAACTTACAGAAATGGAGGGCTAAAACTACTATTGACAATAATAGCATGATCAACTCAAATTTCTGAGAATAAACGGATTAGCTTTAGGAATTATTTAAAGTTTAAACATTTAGTTTTCATTAACTGACTGGGGAATATTGTTTGAAAGCTCTCCTGGTAGTTCCTGCTTCATTACAAAATTAAAATCAAGCCTTTATAATATTACTTTCCTCAAGTGTATAGTTGTTTCATGCATGTGACTCGTAAGTCTTATTTCTTCTAAGGTATCCTATATAATAAAAGGCTAATATGCAAATTGACCGAAGAGCAGAACAACCAATCACTATGATGTGCACTGACCACCAGGTGGCAGATGCTCAATGCAAGAGCTGCCCCCTGGTGCTCAGTATGCTCCCCCAGAGGGGGCTGGTGTTGCTCAGCCAGAAGCCAGCTCATGGGTGGTGAGCTCAGTGGCGGTGGCGGAAGCCTCTCCCACCTCTGCATCAGCACTGAAGATGTCTAACTGCTGACTTCAGGAAGTGGACCTAAGCCATCAATCAGATATCCTCCAAGGGCTCCCAGACTGTGAAAGGGTGCAGGCCAGACTGAGGGATTCCCCCACTCCTGAGTGCATGAATTTCGTTTAAAATATCAAATTTTCTTCCAATTTTTACAACATTGTTTGTCATAATTATTATACTTTTTTAAACTACAAATACTAATAATTTGTCACAAAATAAAAACCATCTCACCTACTTAAAAAATACACTCCATTTATGTCTGAGCATCAACCCATGAACCAAAAGGTCACCGGTTGGATTCCCAGACAAGAGCACATGCCCAAGTTGCGAGTTCAATCCCCAGTAGGAGGCATGCAGGAGGCAGCAATCGATGTTTCTCTCTCATTGATGTTTCTATCTCCCTCTCTCTCCCTTCCTCTTTCTTTCCCTAAAATCAATAAAAACATTAAAAAATATATGTATACTACATTTAATAATAGAACATGGCAACTGTTTTACAAAGGTAGGTAATAGAAATTTAAGTGAATAGATGACAAATTTATCTAATCCTGAAAATCTATCTTAATTCATGTAACAGCAAAAAAAAGGAAACATTCTATATAAAATGCACTCTAACATTCTATGATCTGTGTGTTTCAAAAATATACCCACAAGCATCTTTCTATTACTTTAATCTGCATCATAATTTATGTATTTTGCACTCTCCTATTTTTATGTACATCTCACCTCAATGAGGAAGCCATTGCCCAGAGCTTTTAAGTGTTTATCCTAGATCTGACACACTTATGGGAAGATCTGGAGCTAGAACCTAGGATTCCCTTCTGAGAGTCTCACTTTTTCTTTTTTCTCTAAAAGAAAACTTACTGTCAGAAATGATGGGTCATCTAAAAGGCTATTCAATTTATTGGGACTTAAATAATTTATATAATATGAGAAAAGATCATCTGCACCTGGATGGCTTACTTTTCCAACAGAACAAATCAGATAAAGAATTGCACTGTGTGCATCACAAATCACGCGCAGGGGAGCAGGTATCTCATCATTACCTTTACACATTCTAAGCTATTCCTCTGCCTGTAGCAGGGGACTCTCGCAGCCCTGTTATGAGGTCATGGGCAGAGCTGTGAAGGAAGAATGCATCCTGTAGATAGTGCTCATGTAGAATGTCAGATAAGGGGGTGGCTCCTTTCTTTGTCCAGCATCAGCATATCTTAGCCATTCCCTCTGATTAGAGTGCTTGGCTTTCCTAAGTAACAGGCTCTAGTAATGTATGTGCATTTCACAACCTCCTACACCTAGTAAATGCAAGTGGGTATTTGAGTGGATACTTTGGATTCTAAGCATAACCATTAGAAAAGAAGACTGATCCCTGACTTGATACATAAATCATTCAGAAGTAATTATAAAAGCAAATTTATTCATAAAATAGGTATTAAACATCTACTACAGACAAGTGACTGTATGGATGTACCGGAATGACAGTCACAATGCCACAAGGAGCTCAGTCCAGCAGGATCAATGGAAAAACCCAGTTCAATTGCCACACTCTGCCAAGACAGAGAACTTGAGGGGGAGACACCCACCCAAGGTCGGCAGGAGAGACAGGGAACACAGAACATCGAAGTCAGTGTTGAGGTTCTCCCCCAAAGTTCTTTTCCTTGAAAGCAGGGGTGGGGAACCTTATTTTCTGCCAAGGGCCATTTGGACATTTATAACATCATTCTCAGACATACAAAATTATCAACTTAAACATTAACCTGCTCTGTTTGGTCAGACATTTAATTAACTCACCCCTAATGCCATGGCAGGGCCAGACCAAATGCTTTCATGGGCCTTATGTGGTCCAAGGGCCAGATGTTCCCCACCCCTGCTTTAAAGGCAATCGACAGTTTAGAAATATGTTTTCTCTTTGAAAAGTGGTAGAGAATAATTAATGTATACCAGTTAAGGGTATCCTGAGGGTCCCACATCCTGATGTCTAAACATGAAATGACTCCACTGAAATGCGAAAACAGCAAAGCTCCCTCACTCATGTGGTCAAAGGAAAACAGGGCTACCCGTGCTAACATCACCTCTGCTCTCCAGCAGCCCTGTTCACTGCGAGGGGCTCCCTGAGTTCCAGGTGGCCTTCCAAAACTGCCATCTTCGACCCCACGGTGCTGAGACTATATACTGAACTGGACAGCAGGGCTGGGGCTATACTTTCTTCCTAATGTTCCTGCCTGAACACCTGATGATACTTAGGGAGCTATTCCCTCTAGCGCATGAGATGTTGACAAAAGTGAAGAAGTGTCTACGAGGGGAGAGGGTAAGATAAAAACTGAAATATAACATCAGGTACTTAGAGGGACGCATTCCCGGCAGCAGGTTAAACGCACCCCAGGAGGAGGATCCCTTGTTGTGGGGGTGAGAAACAGCAGCACTCTGAATTAAGCAGTGTTCCTTAATAGCAGGGATTCAAAAACATATGCTGAGTGACTGCCAGGCTGCCTGAAGAAAGAATGTATCCTTTCAAATTTGATGAAATGATGCAAAAAGCTGTGCAAACAAACAAGAAACAAGTCTGTTTAGTAGATCTGGACTTAAAACAAAACATTGACCGCCTATGTGTCCAGAGAGCTAAGCAGTCCTGTGAGTCACAATCATTTCAGAGACCTTGGCTGGAAAACAGTCTTTAGTCTTATTGATATTTTTGTCTTTATTACATTGGGAACAGGAGCAAAATGCTTGCAATTCACAGTATTTGATGCTGAGAGTGTCTATATTATGATGAATACGGATTTTCATTGCATTGGTGGGACTGTCATGTACCACCTCTGAACTAACTTGTTTTAGATGTGATGTTTTGTTATTTGCTCCTTAAAGAAAAAATCAATGTAGACTTTTTTTTTTTCTTTTAAGTTAAAAAAAAAAATGAGCCATACTCTTCATAAATTCCTTAGGAGCCCAGAGCAACACTGACAAGGGAAAATAAATAGGACAAAAAACCTTATTAGCTAGACTAAGCTCCAGTGACCTCCTCTGGTACCCTGAGATGCAGTAATTTTTCAAATGTTTAGCTTACTGCCGTCCGAGGAAATGGCAGTAAATCCCAGCCGCGGTGTGGTGTCTGAGTGCAAGCAGGTCACTTGGGCCTTGAGCGCCAGCGATTCACGGAAAGGAGCCAAATCCAATAAGCAAACAACAGGCGAACAGGAAGCACCTTAGCACAGGAGCGGCGTGCTCTGTCTGAGACTCATTTTTCAGAATCCAAAATAAAGGAATTCAAGTCGTAAATGATGTCTATGCAAACAAATACACCCTGAGTTTCCTGACCCTAAGACCCCCATCTGACCAGGCTGTGCCGAGCACCAGAGACCAATCTCTGCAACTTGAGTAACTCACTCCACAAAGGATTTATGTGGTGCCCGAAGTTAGGTGTCTGGCACACAGTCTGTGTTCCTTAGGTATTAACAATGCCCTATGAACTGAACTGTGTCACCCAAAACGATATGTTGAAACCTTAACACGCCCCCTCCCCAGTGTAATTGTATTTGCAGATGGGGCCTTTGGAGTGGTAATTAAATGAGACTGTAAGAGTGGGGCTCTAACCCAAGAGGACTAGTGTCCTTTAAGAAGAAGGGATACTGGAGATCTCTTTCTCTCCATGTGTGCCCAGAGGCTATATGAAAACACAAGAAGGCGGCCTTCTATAAGCCAGGAAGAGGAGCCTCACCCCAAACCAGTCCTGACTAATACCCACTATTTATGACTATACCAGGTTTCTCCATTCAGATCGAGGTTGATCAGTCCATAATGTCACAAGCATGTTCCAAACTTAACTGGCTCCCTTGTGTGAGGAGCTCGTACATGAAGCCACTGTGAGACAAAACAGGTTGCCAATTCAGTCAAAATTCTTTCACTGCCAGCCTAGCTGAGCATGAAAGTAGAATTTGTGCGTTAGACATTTTCTTGTTGAATCCAACTTAAAGGAAAATGCCACAACAGTTACATGGAACATAAATTTTCAAAGCACAACCACGAATCTGGAATATCATCTTTCCTCTTGTCAGATGTAATTTGAACTAAACAGCATTTATCGTGGGTCCAATTACTATTAGTAACCAATAGTATAAAAATTTAAAAATTTATAAATTTTATTAAAATATTCATATTTCATACAGGAATATAAGGAAATTGTAAAAATGGATAAATAATGCATTGCCTAATTTAGAAGACATGGTGGGGAACTACTTTTTTTTTGCAGAATTGTTAAAAATGGCTTGAGTTGCACTGAATTTCCTTTTTGCGTGGTTGATATAAATGGTACAGACGGATGAGTGCTGTGGTTTTATTTAAGCAGATAAGCCACCAGGAGTGTCTTAATATATATTTAGCAAACAGTATCATTTTCACAAGGAATGAAACTCATAAGTGAATTACGAATATGAAAAAACATTCGCTCATGCATATGCAGTGTGGAAGACAGTCGTTGCAGAGACAAAGGGGACTCACAGCTGTAGCATGCTGGAGAACCAGACATTCTTCGATAATTAGGCTGATCAACATGCTGGCGTTAACGCAACCAGTGACATTACACTCTCCAAAACAGAGTAACACTCTGCTCTCAGTTCACAAAATCTGTGACTTCAGTTGTTTTAAATAAGAGATTTAATTTGTATTGTTTCTCATCAAGCAAACTTTTAACAGCATGATTAGCCTAGAAACTTGTAAAGTAAGAAAATGGATAAATATTAAGAGCTAAGTCTGATAATCAAAGCTGAAAAAGCTATTAGCACATACTAAGACATTTGAAATGGCATGATTCATGATTCATGATGCCACAGTAACAACAGCCTGTGAAGCACTTTGATTCACAGGAGCAGAATCATACTAAAAACAAAAATAAAAAACACATTAACAAAAATAGAGCCAATACTAATTTCAGGTTAGCTGTATCCACTATACACATTCCTATTGAATGTACCACAAGGTTAGAAACTGCTAGAAAAGCATCTAGTTTTCAAACCAATAAATCACTAAACTGTAGTACTTCACATTTCTGACAAATATACTTATTTTTTAGTTGAAACTCAACAATCGAACATAATTGTTGCAATAGTTGCTATTGCTGAACATTGACTACATTGGCAGCTAATTCTTATTGCCAAAGTATTTGTTTTGATCTGAAAAGTAAAGTAGCAATATTAAAGCTAGTTTTATTTTGTAACACAAACAATTGTGGGAATAAACTAATTTTAATAGAATTGGACTTAACTTTTTACTCACCAATATTGTGATTTATTGTTTACATTATTTTTAATTGTACCTAAACTGCAATAATCTGCTCTAATAAATTCCCAAGACTCTATACTTGAGCTAAAAGACAGAAAGTAAGCTTGTTTAGGTATTATAACATGAAAATAAATCACTATTGTTACATATCACTAAAACCCAGTCTACCAATGAGAGAAGAGAGCGCACTTTAAGCTCTGCCTCCTCTAGAGGGGAAGTTACCTTTTCTCTGAACAAGATAAAATACTAAAGCCAGAACCCTTGCCATGCTAACGTTCGCCCATGTTCAGACTGTAATTCCTGTTAAGTTCATATTAAAAAGTGCAATGATATGTTTTTTCTTTCTGAATTAGATGGAATTTCTCAGAATAGGAAAGCAAAAAAAAATATTTTTTTGAAGAGCTATGACTTCGCGGATGTACCAGTAACATTCTGCCACGCCAATTTGGGGATAGATACATAGTCCCCAAAATTCAACTGTTCCACTCAGCTTTTCAGCTTCCATGCAATGTGAAGTCACTGTGCCAAATTACCACAGACTTGTATTAGGATGGTTCTAAACACTCTTCAGGGTCGGGGGAGACAGCTTGTGAAAAAGCTCTGTAACAAATATACAGAATTGGATAAAAGCCTTTTAAGTTATAGTTAGAAATATCCTTAAAACACATTTCTATTTTTTTATAAATTAAGAATATATATCTGTTATGTATAAATTATTTAAAATCTTAGTTTCATGCAAGCTCTTCTTTCCTTCTAGATTATAACCAATTATTTAATTATTTGCTCCTAACTATGAAAGGCTAAAATGCTTTAAAACCAAATTCTATAATTTTAGATAATAACTAGTACCACTAACGTTTCTATAGTTACCCTGGAAAGGGTCATGCCTGTCTGAAACACATACATTCTCTCTGATAATTAACCACATCATGATAGACTGGCAACACTTAATGAATAATTAGGCTAAGAACTCAAACCCTTAGCAGGAGGTAAAAACACAGAATTTCATAAAGTACTAAATGCCTCTCAGAGAGATACAGAATACAAATACAGCTAAATTTTAAAATTCAGGTTTGCAAATTTACTAACATAAATGCCTCCTTGGGAGTCTCCCAGCAGAAGAAATTAGGAATTCTCTGCTTGGCAAATACAGCCATACAATCACAATGAAGCCTTTGCAAAACAGCACAACTTGATTCATTCAATGCTGCTTTATATACAAAATATACGATTCTCCTCTCTACTATTCAACGAAATACAGAGTTTATAGTTACTTAAAAGAGCAAACTGGATATATCATCTGCATGCTAGACCTTACTTTGTTTAGCATTTTGCAGCTTACTTTCATTTTTGCATACTTTATGATGCCTGATTTCAATAGGTTAAGTGGCTAAACCCAGGCTTGGGAGTTAGATCCAATACCAACCAATCAATCTATTGCTTATCAGCCATGGGACCCTGCAACTGTTAACAGAGTTACTGTTGTGATATGGTTAAACAAAACGGTGGTTGGTAGGAAATGAGAAAGAGTGAAAAGTACCAGACAAGTTAAGTCTTCAGCTCTCTAAGTTTTTGACCTACACTTTGCCATCAGATCAACAGAATATCCTATGGATGACTTTATTCTGACCTTCAAATACTGTCAACTCAAACATGATCTACATTACGTTCTGTCTCATTGATAGGTATAAGAAATAGGAATTACTAGACAGCTAAGTACGTGAGCATTCCTAATGGCCCATATGACCAATTCATGTCACTTTGTTACTTAGAATATATTTGTTAAACAGCTGCTATGGACTAAGCACTGCATTGGGGATTTAGTCATTTAAAAACCTGGAAATAATTCCTGATGTCATGGAGCCTAATTCTCTACACAAGTAACTGTATAAGGACAATGAAGTATGAAAGGCAGAGGACAGGCCCAGTCAGGGGTATCCAGGAAGGCACTGATGAGAGAAAAGTCAGAGCCTCCAAGGGAGAAGGAGGTGGCCAGTGAAAAGGGCAGCTAAAGCATCACAGCATAGATAACGCATGTGCAGAAGGAGCTGGTGTAAAGCCTTGAAAGACAGAACAGCTGGAGCTACAAGGACAGAGTGAAATGTTTGAGAAAAACCTGAGGAAGCAGGCAGGGCCCACCGTGTAGGGCTTTGGTGGCCATGCTCGAGAACGCTCCAGGAAAGCAGCATGACTGGGAGAACATGTTGAAAGGATCATGGGAAATGGAAGTAAAGGAGGAAATAGCACATACCATGACACCGATCGAGTGGATAATACAGGAGTCCAGATAGGAGCTGGCAACTTGGATTAGAGTGATGGAAGTGAAGTCAGGAGGAAGGGTTTGCTATATATTTTAGAAGGCTAGTCAACAGGACTTGGCAAGACTGTCCTGTGGGTGATGGGAGAGGAGATGCTAGGGCTAGTTCCAGTTCTGCTGTCACTATATTCTCAGCCACACTAGAAATTTCAGACTTCAACATGACGCTTTACTCACCCAAGTTCGACACATTCTCCCCCAAATCATCTCTCAGGTTGACCAGGCCTCTCCATTTTCACTGTCACTATCACCAAACTTGTCCTAAATGTTCTACAATCTTTCTCAATTCCCACATCTTCTCTACTTTTCAGCCAAGGCTACCTTTTTATAAAACACAGAATTGGCTCTAATTTCTCTGCTTCAAAATGCTTTTAATTATCAACAGAATAAATAGCACAGAATAACACCCAATTCTGCAGAAAATATTCTACAAAACCCTGTTTTTAAAAAAAAAACAAACAACACACAAAAAAAGCATAATATATAGCATGATAATTTAATGGGTACAGATTAAGACATGGTTTAGCAACTTTCTTTTAAAATTCACATAAACCTTCATGTTTCCTTCCATTATTCTCCTTTCCCCTGTCACACATAACAAAGTAGTGTGCTAGAAAGAGTACTGGCCTGAAATCAGGAGGCCTGGGTGTTAACCAAATGAAAATAGATTCCAAACATCTTAATCCTTTAAATGTCCATATGAGTTCTAGCTCTAAAGAAGACACAGTTAGTTGTCTATTCTTATTTCAAATGCTCTCTAGCCACCAAAGTTATTCAATCAGTCCTGGATAAACTGATAATGTTCTGTGCAACTTGGTTACTGTTGTCTTTCAGGACTTTGATTCTTATTAGTCTTCATTAATTTGAAAGCTGAGTTTCTCCACACATGAATGAATAGAATAGATCACTGAGTTTATTTATCATCTCCACTTGGCAAAGCAGCTGTCAAGGGTGCCTCCTGCAATGTTCAGAGATAAACCTCTGGCTTCCTTCTTGTTCTCATCTTGTTCTCACAGGGTCATTATCATCCACTCATTTCCCTTTTGCTTATCACATGCAAACTCCCACTTCCTCAGGCTCATTATGTCAGCCATCTCCTTGAGCTCTCTGGATCCCACTCTAGCCATACTAGCCATAACTAAATATGAACATAATCCTCCTCACATGGCTTAAAATTTCCTTCCTTAGGGGAAGAAGACAGAAGAGTCATCACTTTCCTTGACTGCACACCCCAAATTTCTCAAACCCTCTCTACTGCCTTTGGATCAACTTAGATTCCTACCATAGTGGCTCAAGCCCACAGCGATGGTTAGCAAACTTCCCACTTCCCTATGTCTCATTATAGGATGAGAGCCAAGTTTTATTATACACAAGGCAAAGTTTCATAATTACATTTTGTATGGGGTGGGGGGGGGGAGGAATAGGCTTGGAAAAGCAAGTCATAATATTGCATACAAGTCTGCTTTTGAGAAATGGCCACTTGCCTACTTAAGACCTAACTAAAAGGACAAAATATTATTACTAAAAACCAGACTACTACAACCTGATAAAGATATTCTGTCACTAATAATCTATTCTGTGCTCCAACAGGTAACCTGAAAACTATTCTATTATCTTACCTATGAAGCTAACAAGTTCATTCAGAATCTATTTTCAATAAATCACCTTCATATTAAAGATCTTATTCAATTAATGCTTGTCATCCTATCAAACCACTCCTGCAAACTCTCAAAGCTTTCAACTCCCCTTGTACTCACTTATGTTAGTCCCAAAGCTAGAAAATATATCAACAACTGTAATTGCTATCTGAAGAGTATCTTTCATCATTTCAGCAAAATTTCTCAAGAGATTGTGTCATTCCATAATATTCCTACAGAAAAGGTCAAATAATAACAAAATTTTCTGCTAGAAGACTATCAGACCACATATTTGGTTACTGGCAGCTTTCTCTCGCTAGCAAAGCCACATAAATTCCAGAGTTTCTGCTGACAAAACAAGGGAAAGAAAAGTAAATTTTGTCTATGAGAGTTCACTATGCCTATGCTCCTTACTCCAACATTCGGGCTTAGGGAAAGATGTTGTTACAAGATCTCTCCCAAGAGAAGTAAAGGTACATGCAGGCCAAAACGATTTTAAATAGTATGAGTTAGTCCTGCTTATTTAACCATGTTGTTAATTTGATTTCTCTCCTCAGATGGCAGGGAACTAACAGAGTCTACACATTGAAGGCACTTGCTAGAAACCAAAGCCCTAAGAAACAACTAAAATAACAGCTAAGTCAGCAGACTTACTCACTATCTGGGGATTTTTAAAAGGGAGGTGAACAAAGAGGCTTACACACTCTGAGGGCATCATTCCATTATGATGGAAAAAATAGGAGCTTTGTCATGAACCTCAGCCCAGTCATGAGGTTTCCTTAGGTTGAGATCCTGGCTTGGAGAGCTAAGAGTTCCTAGATTCAAGTCCTGACTCCCCATCTCCATCTTCATAACCAAGGACAAGTTAATTAACTCTTCCCTTCCTCAACTCAAAATAAAGACAATAAGAAACATTTTATAAATGTTTTGGGGGCAAGGAGAGATGACATTATGTGAAAATCTAGGATACTTTCTGCCACATAAGCATTCAATTACTATTAGTATCAGTATTAGCTATAACAGAGATCAATATTTAATAGAACATACTTTATTAAGAAGGAAATTTTGTTACTGACTGGTTTGGCTCAGTGGATAGAGGGTCGGTCTATGGACTGAAAGGTCCCAGGTTCAATTCTAGTCAAGGGCATGTAAGTTGGTTTCAGGCACATCCCCAGTGTGGGATGTGCAGGAGGCAGCTGATAGATGCTTCTCTCTCATTGATGTTCCTCACTCTCTATCTCTCTCCCTTCCTCTCTGTAAAAAAATCAATAAAATATATATTAAAAAAGAAGAGAATTTTGATAAAATTGCCCAAGTTTAGGACCTGATGTTCTCATAGAAAGAAAAAAAAAGATGACAAAGAAGGAAAAGAAAAAAAGAAAGAAAATGTTTCTATGCAGTATATCTCATTTCCTGATAGTTGCTATATGAGAGTTCTCTTCTGAATATTTACCAACTAAATTATTTCAATCACTGGATTTTTTAAAGTTATCCAACGATATCATCTCCATTAAGCATAATTGAAGCAGAATGGAAAACCTCAAGGTTATCGTAATCCAGAAATTCAGATAATAGGTATTTCTGTTGACAATAAGAAAGGAAATTACACATCCTGAGGATATACATTTGGCATCTTTGGGTCTTTATTTCTTCCTAGGATATTATTGTAAATGGAAAGAGTTACTAATCTCTGCAAGTGCAGGGAAATGCCAAAATTTCCTATTGGAAGTATTAGGCACACCATTCCCCCAGCCTCCAAAGTATAAATTATTGAAGAGTAATACTGAAGGAAACATAGAAGATGAAAGAGGTATTGGGCAAATTCTGACTGGGTGGATTTTAGAAACATACAAAATAGTAAAATTCTCCTAGCAGGGCTTATGCAAAATAATGATAACTATTTTTCAGGTAATAAATAAAAAAACATCATTCTAAAAACTGATTCCAAGAACTAAGCATTCATAAAGTAAAAGGAACAAGGTTGAAGCACCAATGGGAGAGAAAACATTAGGGGCAGGGTTTGACGTAATGATGACTCTAAGAGCTTTAATATGACCAGCATTGCTGAGCCCTAATTGCAGCCCCATCTGCTTTTCAAATACATTCTTGATTATCTATTTGAAAATGTAGTTTCTATACCTAAGCTTAATTCTTTTGTTTTTTTGTTTGTTTTTTAAAAATATATTTTATTGATTTTTTACAGAGAGGAAGGGAGAAGGGTAGAGAGCCAGAAACATAGATGAGAGAGAAACATCGATCAGCTGCCTCCTGCACATCCCGCACTGGGAATATGCCTGCAACCAAGGTACATGCCCTTGGCCAGAACCGAATCTGGGACCCCTGAGTCCGCAAGACGACGCTCTATCCACTGAGCCAGACCGGTTAGGGTAAGCTTAATTCTTCTGAATATTCCTTTTTAAATAACTACATCAGCTTTTATTAAATTTATTGGGGTGACATAGGTTAATAAAATTATGTAGGTTTCAGGTGTACAGTTCTATAATACATCATTGGTACATTGCATTGTGTGCTCACCACCCCAAGTCAAATCTCCTTCTATCACCAATTACAGTATGTCCCCTTTACCCTCTCCTACCACCCCCTCTTTGCTTTGACAATCACTATACTGCTCTCTGTGTCCTTGAGTCTTTCTTTTATTTTTCTTTGCTTATCAGCTATCATATACACAAGTAGGTACTGATAATTCAGAGGAGAACAAAAGAAAAACTCCCTATCCTCACAGATCTTGTATTCTAGTGGAGGGAAGAAGACATAATTCATACAATAAAATGTCAGAGACAAGTAAGTGCTGTGAAGAAAAATAAAGCAAGATCAAGGCCGAGAGAGGTCCCATGTGAGACATCGCAGTGCAGGAAGGTTCTATGGGGGCACGGTAAATGCTACGCACTGAATGTTGGTGTCCTCCCAGATTCTACATGCTGAAACCTGATGCTCAGTGCGATGGTATTAGGATGTGGTGCCTTTGGGAAATGACGGAATGGTAAATGAGCTCAGAGCTCCCTTGTCCCTTCTGCCATGTGAAGTACAGGGATAACCAGAAAGCAGGCTCTTACCAGACACTAAATCTGCTCACACCTTGATCTTGGTCTCCCCAGCCTCAAAAACTCTGAGAAATAAATTTCTGTTGTTTATAAGCCATCCAATGTATGGTATTTTTGCTGAACAGAAATCAGGACACCACCAGGCAGCTCTTAAATATCTGAAAGAAGAACCATCCAGGCCTAGGAAACAAAAGGTACAACAGCTCTTAGATGGGAAACAAGTTCAAAAACATAGCAGTGAAGCTACTGTGGCTGGAGTTGAGTGAGGGAATGAACAGGAGAATGAAGCTAGGGATCCACACCAGGATCCACACCTTCAGACTTCTCCAAGTGCAAGTGGGCTGGAAAACGATTAAATGGTTCTGAGCAGGATGGAGCATAATCAGATTTATACTTTTAAAAGGTCATTCTGGCCAGCATGTGGGGCATCAAGGGAAAGAGGAAGAGGGGATAAAAAGGAGAAGCAAGGAGAGAGGTTAGGAGGCTTCTGCAGTTTTCCAGGAGAGAGATGGTGACAGCTTGTATTACTGTCCAAGGCAATAGTGAAGATTACAAGACGTATCTGGCTTCTGGATAGATTTCAAAGGTGAAGCCAACTTCCTATCTCAGTGGTAAAGCCAAAAACTCAGTATGATCTTTTAAAAGTGAAGGTCATCTTTTACCAGTTTGTTAAAGTTAAGACATTTAGCATTATTTAAAAATATAACATGGGCCTGACAGGTGTGGCTCAATGGTTGAGCATCAACCCAGAAACCAAGAGGTTGCTGATTTGTTCCTTCATCAGGCCACATGCCCAGGTTGCAGGCTCGATCTCCATTAGGGGGCAAACAAGAGGTAGCCGATTAATATGGCTTTGAACATTTTTAATTTGAAGATGCATTTCTTCCCCATAGCATAAC
>PVJC01020134.1:0-29477 GCA_004026665.1 Murina feae
CCCCCCCCTCCCCGCGCCCCACAGATGACAGAGAAGAGACCCTTCTCCAAAGCACCTCGGCACCCTCTGACCCGTCAGCAGGGCTGTGGCCGAAAGAGACTGCAGAAGTGCCGCCCCCTCCTGTTTGCACATGATGTCCTGCATTGGATCCGCTTTTGTATTTTCTAACCTATGGTGGCGGGGTGGGGAGGGGGGAGCGGGGGCTGGTGGGGAGAGGATGGACAGCGTGGCCAGGCATTTGGACCCTGGCGGCCAGCCCCAGCCCGCTCCTGGCTGTGGCTCACACTGCCCAGCTTCCCTTGCTCAACTTCCCTCTGGAATGGGGTGAATGGAGGCCCGGAGTATCAGGGGAGGAGGAAGGAAGCAGAAGCCCTCCTCCTCTTCCCTTTGGCTCATGGGGAGGATTTGTCTTTCTTGTCTATAAGCCCTTCTACACGGGTCCTGAACTGTTCGGTGAAGGAAACGGTGGTTCCCGTGGCCCTGTCAAAAGTGCACGTCTTTCCAATAAATCATGCTGCAACTGGTGTCCACCGAGCTGCTGGGGGCAGGGTCCTCGCCAGGCGCCGAGCAGAGTCCCAGGCCTGACCCTGTGTCCCTGCTCCCAACACCCCTGGCCTGACATGTGCAACTGAAGGGGGGTCATCGAGGGAATAGGAAGGAGGAGAATGTTTGCCTTGGAATTTGGGTGGGGCCTGATTTTAATCCATTCTCCAGCCTTCCTGCCTGTTAGCAGAGCCAGTGAGTTCTGGGGCCATCACAGGCCTGACACTCCCTGTCTGTGGCAGGAGCAGGGGGATCACAAAGGGGTGCTGAGCAGAAAGAATAATGCCAGCCCTAGTCCCCACTTCTCTAGACCCCAGAGAGGCCTGGAGGATCGAAGGAAACCTAATGAGCCAGGTGTGGTTTGGGGTGAAGTTTAACGTAACAGCCACAATCCAGCCTTCCCACCCAACTCCTGGAGCCCCTGCCCTCTTCACAGGCACCCTCTCCAACCCTAGCACCCAAGAAGAGGTCAGTGGGGCATGTTAGGAGAAGGGGACCTGAATCACACCAGTTCTGGAAGCTGAGTGCTTGGCCCTACGTGAAGTGGCTGAAGCCAGTCCCTTCTGCCTGGGAACCTGCAGGGTGAGAAGTCACATGGCAGAGGGAAGCTTACACGCAGGTCAGGCGGCTGGGCACAGCCAGCGGGGGCTGCTGGAGGAGCGGCAGCTTTTCCCCATTTTGAGACATTGATACGTTGGGCACAGCCTTCACCCTGAGCCAGAGCAGTGTTTTAGTTAAAAGGGGGTGGGGAGAGACTGCCATGAGGCTGCCTGTGCGGTCTAGCCCTGGGCCCTGGGGAGAGGGGCTCAGAGCTCTAGGAAGGGTGAGCCCCTGAGAACCCACCCTATGGCAATTGGATGGGGCCAAGATGGAGAGCCAGGAGCTCCCTCCAACCCTGCAGGGAACTTGGAGTCAAGAGTCCTCCCTGGCTCAGCCCTTTCCCTCCACAGGGTGCAAAACAGCTGTGGCCTCCTCCAGTCAGGGAAAGTGGTGGGTGTAGGGCTGGACTTGCCGGCTGAGCTTGCAGGACAATCTGGTTATTCATCTGCTCACAGCCAGGGCAACTCTTTGAGTATGTGGGGGGAGGGGGAGGATAAGAGAGGCCAGATAAGCTGGCCCCATGGCGGCTGCCACTGGAGCTCAGGTTATCAGAGAGGCCTTGGGCCTGGCCCCTGACTAATTGGGGAGGTTATGGACCCTGCCACAGCCTGTAATCAGCTGGAAGTGAGAGCTGGGCTCCAGGGTGGGGGACCTTACTGCCCACTGGCCATGGAGCAGCAGCCTCCTGGTCTCCAGAGAGAACACCTAAGGCCATCTCTGCCTCAGCCCCAGCAGACCTCCAGGTGGCATTTCCTAGGAGGCAATCAGAATGTGCATCTAATTGTGGCCTGACCCTGTGACCTTGAGGAAGCCACGTGACCTCCCTGATTCTCACAGCACTACCTGCTCAACGGACTCATGACTACGGATATTCTCTCAGTGTGGTGGAGGAAAAAATATCTTCCTGGAGGAAGGCTGGGGGGCAGCTCAAGGAGAGAGGGCACTGTCTGGGATTGATCTAAGAGCCAGGGGTCCCGAGGCAACGCCGGGTGCACACGTGCTCTGTCAAACACAACTGCCAGCTCCCCGGGAAGCAAGTGGAGGCAGGCAGGAGCCATCTGGGACTGGAAATGGCTTCTCGGGGTCGACTTTTCTGATTTTCACAGCTCAGGGACTCTAACTAGAAGGTACCCTAAAAGAGCACTCTGTGGCCCTCCTTCTGCAAGGAAGACTCAGCCCCTGAGAAGGCCAGGGCTTGCCCAAGGTCACGAAGTCACACAGCTAGCCTGCTGGTGCCCATCTGCTCCTTGCTGCCTCCTATGAGGGCCCATTCTGAGCTGGCCTGTGCCCCTACAAGATCCAAGACACTGAGTCACCCCCATCCCCTAACCCCAAGAGCTTCTGGCTCCTCGGCTGAGGATATGTTTATTAATTTTGGAGAGAGGAGAGAAACATCAGCTGCCTCCTGTGCAAGCCCCCTCCCTCTGCTCTGTGAAACCTAAACCAACCTTTCGGTGTGCAGGAGGCTGCTCCAACCAACCGAGCCACCCGGGCCAGGGCCCCTGACTGACTTTGAAGCTGCCCTTTGTCCCTGTGTGACAGGGAAGGCAGCCTCCTTCCTGCCCATTTAGAGTTGGAAACTCCAGGGCAAAGGGGAGAGCATTCTGGGTATGTTTGGTCTTTAAAGCAAGAACCCAGCCTGAGGGTGGCGCCCTGGAGTACTGCCTTCCTGTATGAGCAGGAGTAGCTACCTGGACCGCAGTGATATTAGGAAGTGAACTCCAGACTTGCTGTTTGTTGCCTCACGTGAGGATATTTCCATTGATTTTTTTTAGAGGGAGTGGAAGGGAAGGGGAGAGACAGAGAACCACATCGATTGGCTGCCTCCTGCAGGACCCCACCACCACCACCACCACCAGGGCCTGGGATTGAGCCTAGATTGTAGGTGCACTGGAAGGGAATCAAACGCAGGACCCTTCAGTCTGCAGGCTCTATGCACCAAGCCAAACCGGCTGGGGCCAGCCTCACTCTCCTTTAAGCTCCCAGGGTCTCCCCTGGTAAATCACTGCTCCGCGGGGCTTCAGGGTTTTCATCTGTGAAGGAAGGGAGGGGAGGGGAGCATGCCCTGCCCATAGGAGCAGCAAGGCCGAAGCAGGCAAAGAGGAAACTAGATCAAAAAGGCTAAAGGGTGTTTTGAGGCCCCGGAGGCCGATGGGAGGGACAGGCCAGGTAGCTCTTCAGCGGGAGCGGGAGGGCGGATGGTGCAGTGGGAGCCCACCTTGCAGTGCTCTGCCCAGGGAACTCGGCCCCTCAGCTCCCAGGGAAAGCATTTCCAAAAGCGAATCAAGAACCTGGTGAGGACTCGCAGCGCAGACCAGCCCGCCCTCTCTCTGTGCAGGTGGGCTGGTCCTGGGGTCCTTCCTGCGCTGGGCCCTCTTTCTCAGACCGGTGACCTCACGCACACGCAGCTTCACAGAGGGGCACCTCACTGTTGCCGACTCCCAACATCTGGGACCCACGGGCCTCCACCCCAGAGCAGCGAATGGTCTGAGCTCCCAGAGGTGGGGGATCCCCACACTCCGAGGCTTCAGATCCCCAAAGCGCCGCGGGGACATGTCTTCGGCGGCCAGCTCAGGTGCAGAGCGACACCCCTCGAGGGCCAGGTCTGTCCTGTCCTGGGCCAGACTGGGGCCTCGCCTTCCCCTGCGCCTGGAAGATGGGGTCCTGGGCCACGCAGGCCGCGGCTGCCCACGCACTGACCCGGACCTCACCGCCGCCCCGCCTGGCTTAGGCGGGTGCCACAACGCGCCCGCCGGGAAGAGGTCTCGCCTCCCGCTTTCCCCAACCCCCCCCCCCACATTCCAGCCACTTGGCCCAACCCTGCACCGGGTAATTGGGTCGGGAGGGAGGCGACGGACGGGCGGCGACTCCAGAGAGGCTACGCGCCTGTCAGCTGCAATTTGTCTAAGTGGACGGGACAGGCCAGGCCGCTGCGGGCCGGGGTCAAGGAGGCCTCGGCCCCCACCCCAGCCAGACCCGGGACCGCGGGGGAGCAGGCCGGGCGCAGAACGGGGTTGGCTGGCGCCAAGGCTCGGGAGACGCGGGTCGGGCCTCGAAACCGGGGATGGGAAGCAACTCTGTGCGTCCACACACACACACCCGCTGAGACCCAGACAGCACTCCACTCGCTGACCCGCATGGGCCACCCACGCCTGGGCACAGTCCTACACGACTGCGCACTCAGACCACCTCCAGCAGCCCCGATGCCGGTGCCCGCCGCCTCCCCACCGGACACCCCGGAGCCATCCGGGCAGGGCTCGCAGATGCACGCCCAGTCGCGCAGATTGACACGGGCGGCGACTGGGTCTTGGGGGAAGGTCCTAGCAGTGGCCCTTGACCTCCCTGAAGGTGAAGGGACCCGGGGCGGACGGGAAGCCCAGCCGGGCTCGGGACCGCGGCACCAGTCCGCCCAGGCGGTCCTTGCGGATTTCCTTATTACGGGAGCGCAGGGCGCACGGAGCCCGCGCCCGCCCGACGCCGGCCCCGAGGACTTGGAGAGGGAGGGGCTGCTGAGCGCGCGTCCCCCGCCCATCTGCGGGGCCCGGCCGATGCGAAGTGACAGGGGCCGGAGCTTTGTTGTGGAGCCTGGGCCGCCTGGCGCCAGCCGCCCCCGCCCGCGCCCTCCCCCTCCAGCCCTGGGCGGCTCGCAAGGCGCCCCCCGGGGCCTCTTAAAGAGACACGCACTCTCAGCCCTGGGGACCCCCCAGAGGCTCCAGTTCCCAGGGCCCAGAAGAGGGGTAGACCCAGGTGGGGGAGGGGCCGAGCAGGAGGGGGCGCCGCAAAGGGCCGCACGCACGGGGCCGCCCGAGCCTCCCCAGCGCGGGTTTTCGGTGCGCCAAGGACACTCCTCGCTGGAGAGTTTGGCGAGGGGAGGAGGGTGTAGAGTCCGAATCCTGAGAGTGGCTGTAGCAAAACCTCGGGTTCGTTGCGGGAGGGTGGGACAGGGCAGACGACGGGACAGGACAGACTGCGGAGCCAGGGCCCTGAGATAGCCCGCGGCCGCCGGAGGGCTGGTCCGAGGTCCAGTTCCCGTGGCCAGTGGGCGCATGGTCCCCAAACGCAGCCGCTGCCCTGTCGCCGCCGGGTCTCTTGGGCAAATAGTCCAGACCAAACTCTCTGGGCCTTGACCCCCTGGACCAGCTACGGACCTTCCCCAGGAAAACATCCACATGGCACACAGTTAAGTGTGCACACATTCTTACAAGTACGAACCTACGTGCACATGCACGACTTTGCAAATGTATTCACGGATTTCCAGGCCCGTCGCCGGGTTCCCGGCCAAACTCCGCTGCCTTTCCTATGATCTGTCACCTCCACCTCACGGATGGCGAAAACCTGTCCACACACCCCCCCTCCCGAGGGGCCACATCCTGCCTAAGATGGACCCGGCAGGGCTTTCCCTGTTCAAAGCTGCAACGGATCGTGCCCCGGCTGCGTAGACTGCACAGCGCGGAGTCGAGGATTCGTTCTCGACAGAAAAGGGACACTAAGTGAGGGGCGACGCAGCGGAAAGCGAGGTCGTGAAGAAAATCCCTGTGGGGGCGGCGCCCCTTTGAATGCTGGGTAGGGGAGTTCCGAGAGCACCAGGGCCGGATGGGAAAACAGAAAAATGGTCGCGGAGGTCCGACAGCGCCGGCGCCCTGAACCACGATGCCAGGGCCGAGCAGGCTTTCCATCCCAGGCCCAAGTGCGCAGCAACCAGGTGCACGGAGGCTGGGTGTGCGCCGCAGGTGCTGGGCCAGGCTGCCTGGCCTCTGCTGGGTGTGGGCTGTAGGCGCCCACCATGCGGGCTCAGGGCTGGGCCCGCCCAACTCACCCGCACTCGCAGTGGTTGTGCGGGCAGGCGTGCGTCTGGTCCCCACCAGGAATCAGTCTGAGAGTGGGCGCTGCAGGCGTGATTCCAGGCAGGTGTGCGGCCGCTTCACTCTCTAGCAGCGCGCCCCAAGTTGTGCTCCCGCTGCGTACAGAGGGCACCATCACCCAGGGCGTAACACACTCACACTCACTCACACTCACACACGCATCGCGGAGGTGGGGGGACCCTGGCTCTGCCCGAGAACCCCACTGCTGGTGCGCACCTGCGGTGGAACACGTGCGTTCAGCCGCCGGGAGGGGAGTGAGCAACCACAGGTGCGCACCAGCATTCTGGCTCCGCACTCATGGACTGGGGGACAGTGGCGGAGAGTGGATGGAGGATGCCTGTGCTTAGGATGAGGGAGACTTTTGTCTCCAGCACCGGATGCGGCGAAAATTAGTTGGGTTGCGGGATTGACCGCCTTGTGCTGGGGGAAAGGGGCGCTCCCTTCCCGGCCCTCAGAACGCCCGCGGAGGGCCCGGGGCGGGGTGGGGAGGCAGACCTGTCGAGTCCAGGGCTTGCCCGGAACTCCCAGTTCCTCCCGAGTCCTCCAGCAGCGGGAGGCGCGGGCGCAGGGGTCCCCGCGTTTCCGGAGCGCGAGGCCGCCCGTCCCGCTCCCGCCCTCGCCGGCCCCACCGGGCGCTGCCACCGCTCCACTCACCAGCTCCCGCCACTCGGCTTCCACTCCAGGACCTCGGCCGCCCGCGCCTCCCGACTCGCCCGCCCACCGGCCTCTCTCTCCAGCACCCGCAGCCTCCCTCCGGAGTGCAGGGGCCCCGGGCGGCGCCGCGGCCGGGAGCGGGGTCGGAGGCCAAGCTGTGGAGCGGGCCAGAGCGTCCAGGCCGCCGGACGCAGGCGGAGGGCGCCCCCTCTCCTCTCGGGGCCATGTCAATGCTTTGCACTTGGGGTCGGCGAGCGGCTGGGGGGTCCTTTCTCAGGGCCCTGGGACCAGGGCGCCCCTCGTCTCAAGCCCATTAGGCGGGTCGGATCGGCCAGCCGCGCTCCCTGTACCGGCGCGGGCAGCCTCAGGCGCGGGGTGGGGGCCGGGGCAGGGGGAGGGGTCTCGGGGCCCGCTGGCCCGTCATTGGTTAATATTTTATTCTGTTGACATGTTTTCTTACTGCTGAGGCTTCCGACACCTTCTCCCCGGCCCCCCCTCCCGGCCGGAGCTTGGCCTGAGCTGTCAAAACCCCGCCCCCGGAGACCCACAATTGGTCCAAAAAGCGTAAAATCAGCAATCAAGGGGGGCCTGGCTCGTTAGCGCAGGGGATCCGAGCGGGGCAGGACATGTGAGATAGCCACAGTTTCCCAGAGATCACGACAAGATCTAACCAGTCGCGCGTGGTCACCGGCGCCGGAGCGGGCCAGCCCAGCCCAGCCCAGCCCCGCGCAGAGCCCCCGCCACCCCCGCGCGCAGAGCCCCGCGCCCCTCGCTGTGCGCCGGACGGGGAGCGGGAGGAGCCGCCGCCGCGCTCGCCACCCGGGTCGCCCTTCCAACTCGCGCGCCGCCGCCCGGGCCGGGGGTCCGAGCCCCGCGCCCCCGGCCCCGGCCCCCCGGCGCCCGGGCCGGATGTCCCGATGAGAGAGCCGGCGCTGGCGGCCAGCGCCATGGCTTACCACCCGTTCCACGCGCCGCGGCCGGCCGACTTCCCCATGTCCGCCTTCCTGGCGGCGGCGCAGCCCTCCTTCTTCCCGGCGCTCGCGCTGCCGCCCGGCGCGCTGGCCAAGCCTCTGCCCGACCCGGGCCTGGCGGGGGCGGCGGCGGCGGCGGCGGCAGCGGCGGCGGCGGCCGAGGCGGGGCTGCACGTCTCGGCACTCGGCCCGCACCCGCCCGCCGCGCATCTGCGCTCGCTTAAGAGCCTGGAGCCCGAGGACGAGGTGGAGGACGACCCCAAAGTGACGCTGGAAGCCAAAGAGTTGTGGGACCAGTTCCACAAGCTGGGCACCGAGATGGTCATCACCAAGTCCGGGAGGTAGGGCGGCCCGCTGGCCGGGGGCGCGCGCGCGGGCGGGCGGGCTGGGGACCCGACAGCACCCGCCTGCGCCGAGCCTGCCGCCCGCCCGCCCGGCGCTCCCGGCTCGGCCGGCGCCACGCGTAGCTCCACAGGCAACCCAGTGACTTTTCTCATTGGGCACCGAGCGGTATTTTAAGAACGAAAACATCCAACTCTCCCGCGTGAAGTAAAACGAAAACGTGCTCCTAAAGAATAGTTCCCACCCTTCCGAGGCCCGCGGCTCGGCCCTGGCGGGTCTCGGAGGTCTTGGCTGCAGCTTCGCCCCGCGGCCTTGCTCCCTGGCCTCCCAGGCCTGGAGCTCGGGGATACCCGGCGTCTCCCAGACTTGGTTCCCACCCTGGAGCGCAGCACGGCACCCGGACCCTGCGAGGCCCAGGCCGGCCCGCTGGTTCCTCCCGACCCGACCGCTCGGGTCCCGACAGCAACCGCGGAGCCAGCCCAGCCGCAGCCCCGACCCGGCCCGGAGCCTCCTCGGGGCCTAGGAGCCAGGAGCTCTGGACACACACGGCCCCAGGCCTTAAAGCCAACCCTCGCCCTTCCACTCCGCCACAGTCCAGGCCGCAGGCTGCCCTCTTCCCTAGGACTTCAGGTTCAGGGTCCTTGTTGGACACTGAAACCAGTTCCCCAGACAAACACCCTCTGAATGTATTCCTGGGAGCTTCTGACCCAAGTGGGCGCCCCCTGAACGAATTCCAGGGAGATTCGGGAGACTCGGCTGTATTGGCAGAGGGTCTGGATTTCTCGCCTGGACGTGGGCTTTCCTCTCAGATGAGGGTTCCCAGACTCGAGCCTAGGGTCTAACAAGAAATGGGATTTTCCACGGGTAACAACCACCGGTGGGGTCTCCCAGGCAGCTGTCAGGGAAGACCCGTGGGAAACCCAGATGCAGGGCCTCCAGGCCGTGGTGTGTGAGTCTAGGGACACAGAGCTGGGTCCCACGGCGTCTTCCCCTTTCCCTTCCTCGCAGGCGGATGTTCCCTCCCTTCAAGGTGCGAGTCAGCGGTCTGGACAAAAAGGCCAAGTACATCCTGCTGATGGACATCGTGGCTGCGGACGATTGCCGGTACAAATTCCATAACTCGCGCTGGATGGTGGCCGGCAAGGCCGACCCGGAGATGCCCAAACGCATGTACATCCACCCGGACAGCCCGGCCACAGGAGAGCAGTGGATGGCCAAGCCCGTGGCCTTTCACAAGCTGAAGCTGACTAACAACATCTCGGACAAACACGGCTTCGTGAGTGTGGGGCAGGCGTGGGGCTGGGGGCCGAGGGTTCAAGCCAGAGGCAGGCCCACTCCCCAGAGGGCAGCGCGGGCAGAATCCCGGGGTGCCCCCGGCCCAGGTCTCTTGCCCTGTGGTTTCTGCCGGCCAGGCCTGGGCCCGAGCCCAGTAGCTCTGCTCTGTAAGCCTGGGGAATGGGGTAGGGGTGGGTGGGTTCCAGGCTGCTCACAGTCTGGGCTTGGGTCAGGCCTGCGGAAGGCCCTTCCTGGAGACCAGTGGGATGCAGGTGCGGTGGGGACTCCGCTCCGCAGCCGCAGGTCTTTAGGTGTTGAGCTTGGAAGACCCTCCCATGACCTCAGCTTGTTTTTGCCTTTCCTCGCCCAAACTAGGAGATTTAACAGTTAAATCAGCGCCCTCTCTGCCCTCACTGAGACCCCCTTACCTCTCCACACAGTCGGATGCAGACCGGGAGGAGGGAGTTTGGAGGGTCTCTCTGCTTCTGCCTGAGCCGGCGGGCTAACGGGAGGGCGAGTTCATGGGCAAGGGGACTGCCTATTTGTAGTTAGGGCAGCTGGTGAGACCTCGACGTTCCCAACCTTCTCTCTGCGGGTTTTCTAGGGCTTAGCAATGAGCCTAGGAAGAGGGCTTAAGAGTGGAGTTGTGGAGGGTTTTTATGCTGTTTCATTTCTGTTTTCACCTCGGGTAAATATTTTTAAATGGAGAGAGAAACTGTGATAAAACAGACGGAAAAGAATTATAAACGAGAAAAAGGAGCAGGGGAAAAATCACAAGAGAAAATAGCAAAGGGAGGGGCGGGGGAGTAGGGAAAGCAGAACTGCGTGAGAGACAGAACTTTAAGGGGGGGGGCGGTCCCCAGAGCGTGGAAATGCTCCGCGGAAGGCTGGCGGTCGCCGGCTGACCCGCACCTCCCGCAGACCATCCTGAACTCCATGCACAAGTACCAGCCGCGCTTCCACATCGTGAGAGCCAACGACATCCTGAAGCTGCCCTACAGCACCTTCCGCACCTACGTGTTCCCCGAGACCGACTTCATCGCCGTCACTGCCTACCAGAACGACAAGGTGCGGGTGGGCGGCGGGCAGCCCCCACACAGGCCCCAACACTCCACTCCCCCCCCCCCCCCCCCCCCCCCCCCCCCCCCCCCCCCCCCCCCCCCCCCCCCCCCCCCCCCCCCCCCCCCCCCCCCCGCGCAGCCCCCTCCCCGCGCCCACCTCGCTCCCTCCCAGCCCACTCCCCAGCGCCCACCGAAACCCCCCAGGCTCCCTTCCGAGTCCACAACACGCACGTACAGGCTCCCTGGGGCGCGCAACAGCTGGGCGCTCTCTTGGGGTGGGGATGTTTACTTAGCAATTAGCAGAGACAGGGCCCCCCGCTGACAATTTTAAATTTCACTCGTTCATTTCTTGGCTCCGAGATGGGGATTTAAATGAAGAGAGAGCGGCCCTAGGCAATGTGCCCAGGCGCTCTCAATGCTAAGAACCTGGGGCCCCGTTTTCATTCTCAGGGGTAGCCAGAGCCCCCGAAGCCACCACCTTTGGGCCAGTCCAGGCCCCGACCGCTTGGGAGGTGCTTAGAGACTTTTCCTTCAAGCCAAAGCCCCCTCCCGCCCCCGCTTTCTGCCTTTCTATTCCCTCTTTCCAAAGGGGCAAAGCACCACCCCGTTAGGTCCGTTTGGTGTGTCTAACTCTCTGGTGAACAAGAGTGTCCTGAGTGTCCTGACTGTCGTTCTGTCTGTGAACCTGTGAACCGATGTGTACGCTCAAGCATGCGTGCACCCTTTGGGGCGTGTGGACGCATGTTTCCTTGTTTGCTCTGCGGGCACTTGCTCTGTGTGTGCGGGGCTGTGCGTGTGATTTGTCGTTTATGGATCTACGGCCCGAGCTCCGCGGCCTGCGCGCCTGCTCAGGTGCGGGAGTGCGCGCCGGGGCCTGCGCGCCTGTCGAGCTGGGACACATTCCACTCTGTGCGCACGGCTTCGGGCCTGTGTGTGCACGTTGAGCGATTCTACCTCGAATACTTTGGGGGAGGAGAGACCCTGTCGCTTTCTGAGAGGCCCGTCTGCCAGCCTCACCTCGCCTTTGGGCTCAGGGCTGCTTGTCCCCTGCGGGAGGGTAGCAAGTGGACACTCCCCGGCCCCCTTCTGAGCCGCTGCCCTCCGGGTGCCCCAGGCCAGCCTGGAAGAGCTGCAGCCTGACCCGGCACCGCCCTTGGTCCCCGCAGATCACACAGCTGAAGATTGACAACAACCCGTTTGCCAAGGGCTTCCGGGACACCGGGAATGGCAGGAGGGAGAAAAGGTGAGAGGGCGTGGGACCCATCCGCGGTGGGTGCTGCAGGAGCAGGGCGTGGGGGTGGGTGCGCTCCTTCTGATCCACTCCCTCCGCCCGTCCCAGGAAGCAGCTGACGCTGCCCTCACTGCGCTTGTACGAGGAGCACTGCAAGCCTGAGCGCGACGGCGCCGACTCCGACGCCTCGTCATGCGACCCTCCCCCAGCACGGGAACCACCGCCGTCCCCGGGGGCGGCCCCTAGCCCCCTCCGCCTGCATCGGACCCGAGGTGAGGGTCGGGCAGGGGGCAGGGAGGGTTTCCTCTGAGCGCAGGGTGGCTCTTTGCTCCGAGTCAGGGTAGCCTTAGGCCCAGGGAAGCGTCTGGGAGTTGGACGCCCCCAGGAGAACGGTCCCTGTAGCCCCCATCCGACGGGACTCCGCCCAGGTTCCTGGCGCCCTGTGACTCTGGCAGTAAAGGAACTGCAGGCTCAGTTCCTCCCACTGTGCACACGGGCTCCTGCATTAGGTGACCTGCCACTGCCCCTTGCCCGACGAGGACCTAGAAGCCGCCCACTTGCTCCCAGACGGCAGGCTTTCCAGGTCTCTCGGACCCACCCAGACACGGGAGAGCCTTCTACTCTCTGTCTCCGGGCCCCTGGCACCCCGCGTGTCCTCTGTCCCCTGCAGCCGAGGACAAGTCGTTCACCGCAGATAGCGACCCAGAACCCGAGAGGCTGAGCGAGGAGCGCGCGGGGCCTGCGCTGGGCCGCAGCCCGGCCCTGGATGGCAGCAGCCCCCCTCGCTTGACCGAACCTGAGCGCAGCCGGGAGCGGCGCAGCCCGGAGAGGGGCAAGGAGCCGGCGGAGAGTGGCGGGAACAGCCCATTTGGTCTGCGGAGCCTGGAGAAGGAGCGGGCGGAAGCCAGGAGGAAGGACGAGGGGCGCAAGGAGGTGGCTGAGGGCAAGGAGCCCAGCCTGGCACCGCTGGTGGTACAGACAGACAGTGCTTCCCCCCTGGGCACCGGCCACCTCCCAGGACTGGCTTTCTCCGGCCATCTGCACGGGCAGCAGTTTTTCGGGCCACTGGGGGCTGGACAGCCGCTCTTTCTGCACCCGGGACAGTTCGCCATGGGCCCTGGAGCCTTCTCCGCCATGGGCATGGGTCACCTGCTGGCCTCAGTGGCGGGCGGTGGCAGTGGCGGGCCAGGGGCCACCACCGGGCTGGACGCAAGCGGGCTGGGCCCCACAGTCAGTGCAGCAAGCACCGCCGCACCCTTCCCATTCCACCTCTCCCAGCACATGCTGGCATCTCAGGTAAGGCCTGTGATCTGGTGGCATCACAGTGGAGGGAGGAGAAGCAAGGTGGGTGGCTGGGGTGGGCACAGGGCTTACGGGTGCTGTGGTGGGCAAGGACTGGGAAGACCTGATGTACACTCTAGGACACCTAGTTCAGGGATACTAAGACTAGCCAGGGTGCTCTTCTGACTCCTGTGTGATTGTGGGCAAGTCCCTGACCCTCTCTGGGCCCATTTCCTTCCCTGTAATAACAATAACATGAAGCAGCCATTAATTCTTCCTGGTCTGACAGACTGGGGTTGCCCCTGGCTTTTGGGAAGTCCACTTTCCTGGCCTCCGAACATTTTCCTTGGGAACAAAGACCCTTGGCTCCCTGTCAGTCCCTGAAAGGCCAAGTGGCTGGATAAAGCAAGTAGGAGAACATTGTCCAGTATTTCCTGGACAACTGACCCCCAAACGCCCCTCCTCCAGGTGTGTTTTCCAGGCCTCCAGGAAGTCCTCTGACCTGACCAAGGACAGGGCTGTTCCCGATCCCATCTTGGGCCTCCAAACTCCCCCAGCCACACATCTCAGGGAAAAGGAATTCAGTTCCCCAGGCCCACGTTGAAATTCTGAGCTCCCAGGGGAGAGTTTATTAAACTGTGGCCAACAGCAAAATAAGGAGATCCGATGAGGAGTGCGGCCTCTTTGGTCGCTTGGGTGGAATATTCCCTGTGGAAAGATTTGGGTTCTCTTCATTCATTTTCTCCCCTCTGAGGTTTCTGGCAAATTGAACCCTTGAGATCATATCTAACGGGAAGGAAAATAGGAGTTCGGGTCTGAGAAGGCTCCTTAGGTTCAGAAGCAAATATTTTTAAAGTGGGGGGAGGAGATGCTGAAATAGGTTTTAAACAGCTTAGTGAGGCGGGGGAGTGCTTGAGGCACTACCATCACATACCTCAGGCTCTGAGCTGGCAAGGAGGCATCTGGAATTTAGAGTCAGGGCCTGGAGGTGGGATCTGAACCCCTGATTCTGCATGTATGTGAATTTGTCCTCCCGGGACAAGCATGGGCATCATAGAGGTCCCGGGAAGTCACACAGCCTGGTCAACAGGTGTGAGGCCGGGGTGAGAGGACCCAGCACTCAGGAGGCATCCCTTGGTACAGGGCTAGGAGTTAAGTACCCAAACCAGGGTAGCCCACCTCTGGCCATCAGGTGGAGCCAAGTGAGGAGAGCTGATGCCAACCTCCCTCCTCTCAACTTGGAATGCCAGGTCTGAGTGCCCCATCGTCGGGCTTGACCTTCTAGGAAAGGATGTGTTTTCATTTCTGACGAAGCTACTTCTTTTCTTCTTCCCGCTGAAGCCAGGCCCCAGTCTCTGTAGCAGCCCAGCACAGTTCGCTCCCTGCCCTCCTCCCTGTACCCACAGACTCTGGGGAGGGAGCCATTATTTCAAAGGTCACATAATCCAAAAGTCAGGCCTCATGGGCTCAGGTGGTGTTTATCCAAGGTTTCCTGGCTGCTGTGCTTTCCACAGGCAAAGACTGCATTCCTTCCTCAGCTGCCACTGAGGTGCCGCCAGGAGTCCTTTATGGAATATTCAGGCCAATTTATAAACTGATTGGCACCTGTACCCTCCTCAGGGCCCAGGCGGAGACCTCTGAGCAGGTGGGCAGGCAGAGGGAGACTTTACAAAGTTCCTCTCCCTCCCCCCGCACACCCATGCTTCCTCCACCCTTTGGGGCACCTGCAGAGATCAGGGCTGGGGAGGACACTGTTCTAAGTGAGCAGAACTTCCCAAGACAACCACAGCCGCCTGCTTGCCACCTGGACCCACGCCTGCCCTGTTTTCTCCCTCTAGGCCTTTGCCTAGGCCAGTGGCGGCCCTTTCGCATACTGGCGCAGATCGTGGTGCTAGGCCTTTGTGTCAACTTGTAGGGAGCTCCCCTTCTAACTGGGCTTGGCCACGGGCCCTAAGGCTCATGCCTGACTGTGCTGCTTGGGGGTACACTAGTAAAGTGAGCTCCAGCCTCTGGGTCTAAACAGTAGGGAAGGAGTCCTCATTGCAGCAGCACCCGCTCACCCTCAGACACCTCAGGCGGGCGCCTGACCTCTGTGCTGTTCTTTCTCTCCCAGGGAATCCCGATGCCCACTTTCGGAGGCCTCTTCCCCTACCCCTACACCTACATGGCCGCGGCCGCGGCAGCCGCCTCCGCCTTACCGGCCACCAGTGCTGCCGCCGCTGCCGCCGGCTCCCTGTCCCGGAGCCCCTTTCTGGGCAGTGCCCGGCCCCGTCTGCGCTTCAGCCCCTACCAGATCCCGGTCACCATCCCGCCCAGCACTGGTCTCCTGGCCGCCGGGCTGGCAGCGGAGGGCTCCAAGGCGACGGGCGGCAGCCGGGAGCCCAGCCCGCTGCCGGAGCTGCCTCTCCGCAAGGTGGGGGCGCAGCCCCGCGGCGCCCTGTCGCCCGGCGGCTCGGCCAAGGAGGCGGCCAGTGAACTGCAGAGCATCCAGAGACTGGTGAGTGGGCTGGAGAGCCAGCGGGCCCTCTCCCCCGGCAGGGAGTCGCCCAAGTGATGCGCCCAGCCGCTCCGCTGTCCACCGGCCTCCAGGGCTGCCCGCCCTGCTGCTTGGGACCCGTGCGGCACCGAAGGGTATTTATTTAAGGAAAGGAGCAAACGCGGCTGCAGCGGCCGGAATGGGCCCGACCAGCCAGCGGGACTGGGACGCGTCCCTGGCCCGCACGGGGAGCCCCGCTCCGGGACCGCAGTCACTGCGGAGCCCCTGGACTCGGTCCAGGTTCGCTCCACTGTCAAGGTGACATCGTGGGGCCATCGTCCGGGTCCTCCTGGCGGTGGGG
The DNA here is from genome assembly GCA_004026665.1 of Murina feae. Classification (NCBI taxonomy): domain Eukaryota; kingdom Metazoa; phylum Chordata; class Mammalia; order Chiroptera; family Vespertilionidae; genus Murina; species Murina feae. The sequence goes on from PVJC01020134.1 coordinate 15,658, forward strand.
AGACCTCGCCCCCAGCCCAGCGGTCCCTTCAGGGGCCAGCGGGTGCAGGGTGCAGGGTGAGGGCGGGAGCTTCCAAGGGAGTCCCAGGGGCCTTGGCCTCTCGCCGGGACCGCCTGCGGGTGCTCAGCCCGTGGAGACGGAAGGCAGTGTAGACGCGAGCTGGGAGGGGCCGTTCCTTTTAGCCCTTGCGCCCCTTCCCCCAAGAGCCAGGCGCCCCTGCCACCCTGGGCAGCGGAGGGAGTGGCACTTCTGCCTTGAGTCCCCAGGGGAAAAAAAGATATTTATGAAATAAATGGTAATTTGTGTAAATATGCTTTAAGATTCCCAGAATATGCAAATTGGTATTAATTTATTCAAAGGTGTACATTGCTGTGTACATAATATTTAGAGATGAACTCATAGCATTTAATTTTTTTCATTTTACGTGAGCATCTATGTTGTACAGGGCTGGGGGGGGTCCTCGCGGCAGGAGAAGGCCCCGCCCCCGGAAGAGCTCCCACCCCCCAGCCCCTCGGCCCGCGGGCTCCACCTCAGGTTTTCACTTTTCTCTCCGGAGCGAGATGAAACAACAAAAAAAAGAGAGAGAGAAAAATAATAAAAGGCGAGAAAACAATAAAAGGCGAGAAAACAATAAAACGCTACAATGCGAAGTGAACGGCGGCGCTGTGCGCTCTGTGGTCCGCGCGGGGCTGGGGAGCCAGGAGGGGCTCGGCGGCAGCAGCACGCGGGGCGCAGCGAGGCTCGGGCGCAGGCGGGGCTGCGGGGCCGGGCGGCGCCGGCGCGGGGCTGGGCTGGGCTGGGCGGCGCCGCGCCCAGCCGCCTGGAGCCCGGAGCCCCCGGAGCTCCCAGCGCGCCGCGTCCCAGGCCGGGGGCCGGGCTCCCTCTGCTGGCCACTCGCCTCTGTCCGGCGCCCCACCCACTCGGCGGACTGCGGCTCCCTCTCCGGGGCACCCCAGTGGGAACGCGAGCCCTTTTAGCGCTTCTGGGGAGGGGGCTGGTCGGGCGGGTGGTCCCCCAAACACCGCAGACCTTGGAACTCTTCCCCACCTCCGTCTCCTGAGCCTCGAGAAGGAACAGTCCGTGCCAGGGCTGTTGGCCCCAGTGGCAACGTTTAGCCTGACGGCTGTCCCGGGAACTCTGACTCTCGGGGCGGGGTGGGGCGTGCGGGTCAGTAGGCCCTTCCTGACCCGCCGCAGTTTCCCCTGCACACCCACGGGCCTGCGGGGAGCCCCACTTCTCTGGGCGCCCGTCTCGGTGAGACCGGTCCTTCCCCAGACACTCGTGCAAGGACAGGTGCCTCCTGCCCCCGTCCTGCGAGCTGGCCAGGGCGGCACCTGCTCTCCTCTTGCCCAGCCAACCCGTCTCCGGCCCCAAATACTAGCAGGGGGGGCGGGGAGCTGGACCGGCAGTTTCTCCCTCAATCCCCGCCCCCATGGTCGCGGTCCCTGAGCCCCCAGGTCTCCCCTCTTTTTCTTATTTTGTGTGACTTGAATTTTTTTTACATTCAGTACTATTTTCTATTAGTGTCAGGTGTACAGCATAGTGGTCAGGCAATCCTACTTTACAAAGTGGTTTCCCGATATTTCAAGTATCCACCTGGCACCGTACATAGCCATCACGACATCATTGGCTGCATTCCTTCCCTGTGCCGCACTTGCATCCTACAAACGTGTGCTTCTTAACCCCTCACCACATTCCTGCTGCCGCCACCCCCTTCTCCCCCGCAACCATCCGTCTGCGTTCCCTCCTCTCTAAGCCCCAGGGATCTGGGATGCCCTGGCCCAGCAGGCTGTCCACCTCGGGGCTTTGGAGGGCGGCGGGCACTGGCCCTCAGCCCACCAGGGACACCAGGGTGGTGATAGGGAGAAAGGGTGGAGGTGGAACTGACAGTAGCTGGCCTCCGAGCTTCCAGGACATCTTCCTGGGCCAACACATTTGCCGGGAAAGAGACCGATGCCGCCTTCTGACGGCGCTGAACCTGCTGGGGCCTCGCGGGGGAACGCGTGGAAGGAAGGGCGCCCGGGTCTGTCCCCGCCCCCAGAGCGGCTCCAGCGCCCCTGCCTCTGGCCTTCAGGCGGGCGGAACAGCGAGCGGGGCAGCCCACGGCGCCCCAGGCCCCTTTCTCAGCCGAACAGAACCCCTCATGGACAGAGTACTTATTCGACGGGGCTTTGGGGAAGAAGAAAAAAACGCTTCCAGGATTCAAAGAGCAGCAGGAGCGCGTTTGCCTCTTGGAGTTTCTCGCCGGCTGCACGTCGAGGAGGAGTGGGAGAGGCTGCGGACACCAGGGGGAAGCACCGGCACCGGCCGCGGCCCCGGGGCCCCAGCCCCGCGCAGTTCGCAGACTTGTTTCCCTTTCCCCGCCTCCCGGAGTCGCCCCGCAGCGCTCCGCTGGGCCACAGCTGCGAGCCCGAGTTCGGCTGCGGGAGCCGCGCGGCCGGCGGGGCCGAGCCCCAGACAAAGGCCGGGCGCTTCCTGGCCCAATTAAGCCGCCCTCTTTGTTCCCGGGGCTGCCAATTAGCCCAGGCTCCTGGCGCCCCGCCGCTCGGTGCCCCACGGCCTCCTGAACCCGTTAGGGCCTGGCTCCGGGGCCCTGGACGGCGGAATCGCCAGCGCGCGGCCGAGCGTGGGGGGCGCGGTTGGGGTGACGGGGTCGCCCAGACGGCTGGTGGGGTGATTTGTCACGCGGGGCCTGTGCACACTGGAGGTGTGGGTGCAGGGGCTCCGTGGGACCCCCGCGGCTAGGCAGCAAGGATTTCGAGACCTCGGGGACCTCACGTCCCCTTGGGTTAATGCAAGCGCCCCGAGCTTTCCCGCCATTCCTTCCTCTCCCACCCTCCACCCCTCAAACAAATGCTGCGGCGGAGGATGGGGTAGCTGGCCCTGTCCTACCGAAGGGCGCACAAGTGGGGCCCCCTGCCCAGCGTAATGTGAACGCCACGCACGACACCCCGCGAGCCAGAGGGCGCATTTAGCTTGGGGACACCCACGGGTGAACAACCAGCTCGAGCCCATCCCGGCCCCCAGTTTCCCGGGCCTAGGACGGTTCGCGAGACGCAGTCTCTGTGAGACCAAGTCTCTGAGCTCTGAGCCCGCCTTCCTCCCCACCTTGGGCAAGTGCCCCAAACCCAATCCCACTGCGCCGCCTCCTTCACGGTCCTCATCCCAAAGTTTGGAGCAGGCAGCGTCCCGCAAGGAGCTGAGCGCTCCGTGCCCCAGGGGCTGGGCAGCAGAGGGGGGTGGGGAGTGGGGGCCGTGGCCCGGGGAAGGGGCGGAGGGAAAGGACCCTGCGCTCTGGGCTCTCCCGGGGGCGCCCTGGGGCGTGCAGCGGTCACCCCGCCCTGGATGCGTCGATTTTCCCTAGGCGCTCCTTTTGGTCTCTCCGGAGGCGCAGATCCACTCGCCCCACCCCTGCATCACCGGGTTCCCACAACCGTTCGCCGCCCCTCTTTTCCCCGCCCTCCCCTCGGGACCTTCCCCAGCTCGGGGCCAGGAACTAACCTGTAGCTGGCCTGGCCGCGCACCGCGGCAACTCTTCACGTGCCCACGAGATGGCGCTCCAGGCCAGGGGCGGGCGGCGGCCGGACAGCCCGCCCACGGAGAACCGAAGGTGGCCAGAGGGACCCACAGCCAGATGGGCACAGAGACAAACCCACAGACTGACGTAGATCCAGGCCCAGGGACCGCACAGGCAGCCGCCGGCCCGAATGGGGCCCTGGACCGGGCTGCAGACCGAGGACAGGAGCGCCGAGGCTCAGGGCGGTGGCTCCTTCCCTTCTCCTGTGCTCCCCGCAGTGCCAACGCCCTGAGCGGCGAGGCCCCAAGGGCCCCGGCTGCAAACACCGTCAGGCGCGCGTTCTGTGTGCCTTGCTGCTGGGCTTGGGGCCCTCACAATCCCTTTCATGGAGGGGAGGCAGGGTGCCTAATTCAACCTTCCTGACTTTTCAAGCCGGGCTGCGGGCTTGGCGCACCCCCGCCCCCGCGCCCCCAGCCAGAAGAACGGCTTTGGCCTGGGGCCCATTCAGAGGTGCAGGCGTGCGGGGATAGGAGGCTGAGGGGGCTGGGGCGGCGCATGGCCCACCCAGGCTCCTTCCTCCTGCTTCTCACCTCCCCCACCGGGTCTTCAGGGACGAGCCCTGGGAGCTGCTCACTTGTGGTCAGTTGGCCACCGAGGGTCCAGAAGTCTCGGAGAGCCTTGGGGTCTGGGATGCTCCAGGGGCAGGTGGTGGAGAATGGGGAGAGCATGGGACTCTCCGTGGGTTAAAAGCCACCAAGACATGGGTCAGGTTTGAGTGGGGAGCAGGGGTGTGAGGCCCAGGCCTGATTGCCAGTTTGATTGGGGCCGTGGCTTGGAAGCCTGATTCCAGCTGACCCTCAGGGTTCCCAGATGAGCGGTGACCTTTTAGCAGATCATCTCCGTTACTATGGACGAAAGGTGCACAGCTAGAAAGCTGCCCGTCTACCCAGCTTCCATCATCTCCACTGCAACCGTCACCAGCTTTGTGCGTGGACCCTGACAGGTGTCCTCCCCACCCCACCAGGCTTCCAGCTCCTTCCCCTTCAGTGTGGACGCAGCGTAGGACCACACCTGTGGTGGTTTAGTTATCCACATCCACCCACTGCTGAAGCCCGGGGAGAGGTACAGGTCAAGCTGTGGCTCTAGCTGTGCGGCCCTGGACATGCGACTTTCCTCTCTGGGCCCCAGAATCCTCCTTCTCCTTGTGCTGCCCTGCATGCCAACACCCTGAGCTGTGAGGCTCAGGAAGCTTGGACTAAAATAAAACTGACCTGTGAATGAATAGTCGGTCTTGGTCCAGTTCCCAAGGACCCCCAGCCTCAACTTCTTCAGGTAAGAGGCAGGGACTCTACTTTCATTTAACATTTGAGGAACCTTCGCCTGGAGGATAGGCAGAGTCACCCACAGACCTGGGCTGTGGTCGCTGAGATTCTTGGGGAAGGGACAGGGCTGGTGGCCAGGGTGAATTCACAATTAGAAAATCACATTCCAGGTCCTGAAACCCTTAGGCACTGGCTGGTCTCCACTCCTGGTGGGATGTGTTGGCCACCCGCACCCCCACCCCCAGCCAACTGCAGGAGAGGCACCGACTGGGAGGGTGACTGGCAGCCAGCATCACAGTGCTTGACTAATTGTGAGACTTCTTCCCAAAGAGAAAGAAGGAGGCACTGACGGGGGACAGGCACCTTATTTAAGGGTGCCCCCTAGACCTCATTCCTCAGCTGTGTGGGAGGCTGTGTGGTGTGGAACGCACTGTCACATATGGGCTCTCACCCCTCCCTGGCAGGTGTTGGTTGCCCATCCCCCCTTCACAGACATGACACTGAAGTTCAGGAAGGGAAGGGAAGTGCCAGGCCTCCCAGGAAATAAAGGAAGAGTCTTTCACAATCCCATGGTCGCTCCTGCCAAATGTCAGCTGATGAAGTGATGCTGGGTGAGAGGCAGCCTCAGGGTTGAGAAAGGCCAGAGGGGCTGGAGGGAGCCCTTCCGGAAGGGCCGGGAGGTGTGTCCATGGGAGAAGCAGCCTGACCCAGCCCAAGTCTGGGAGACCAGGGGAAGGATGGCCTCCGGTCTTGTCAGCCCAGCAGGCCTGCCAGGGGCTGTGAAAGGCAGTAGCCGGGGTGTTGAAGGGTTACCTGAGACGGCACAGGGTGCAAGGCTCAGCGAAGGTCAGGTTTGCTCTCCTTATGAATGCTTTCCATCCCAAGGAGAATACGATACGATGCCCTGTGGCCCCCTGGGCGGCTTCTCCTCAGCCTCGAAGGAGGAGCCGTGGAACACCCACTCTGTGCTTTATACCGGGCACTTGCTACTGATTATCAGCACTGGGCAGGGGGATGATTGTCCCCATTTACAGAGGAGGAAACCAAGGCGCAGACCTGCCCACCGTGTGCAGTTGCTAAGCAGCAGATGAAGGCACACCCAGGCCTGGCCGACCCCAAGCCTGCACGCTCTCCTGGACCCCTGCTGTACAGCCCTGGGGCTTCCTAGTCCCACTGGGCATTTGGCCTGGCCCCCTGTGGCAGGCTCTTGTGGGTCTGGGTTTTGCTTAGCCCTGGCCTGGCTGGCCGGTTCCTTCATCCTGCCCCAACGTTGGGTCTTACTCCCCTCTTAGAGGGGCGGCCCACCCTTCCAGCTTTGGCCTCCCACACTGTTCCAGTGTGCACAGCAGTATTGATACCTTCCATTCTGAGAAACCAGTTCGTTCTGAACAAGTCTCCCAGCAGGTCATCCTCCCACTTACAGACCTCCACATACAGATTCACCCATAGACATACGTGCATGCACACACGGAGACTTATACATAGCAGGTTAACACCCACCCACACAAAGACTCACAAATATATACATACACACACCACCCCTTACACAGACACTCTCACTTAACCACATACTAACACAGAGACACACATACAAACACATGCAGACGAGCACACATACATTCATGAGTACAATTCAGAGAAACATCACTCAGATGCACACTCACTGTCCCCAGTTTGCTGGGCCAAGCCCTTTCCCACCCCACTCTACTGCACTGCCAGGTCTCCTCTGGGAGGAGACACATTTGTTGAAGGCCTCCGTCTCCTAGGAGATCATTGGCTCCCTCAAGGTAGGGCTGGTGTCTCTTTTGCTTTTGCTGGGTGTCCAGACCTAGAAATGCTTAACACATGGTAGGGTGTGGAAAGCATTTGCTGAATGAATGAATGGCTCCCTCCAGAAGCAGGGCCCACACCTAGTCCTCCACAATATGTTTGCCCAGGCACTGGGCCAGAGCCGCTGCTCCGAGTCCACTTGGAACCAGCTTCAGAGAACCCTGAGGGTAAAGGACATACTCTCAACTGATGGGGCTTCCTCTCTCTCCTGAGGAACTGAGGCCCAGGGAGGGCAGATATTTTGCTTGAGGACTTGCCTCTGCAGGAGAAGCGTCTAGGTTACTAGGATCTGAATGTTTGTGCTCCCCTCTCCCCAAAATTCACATTGAAAGCTAACCCCCAAGGTGATGTGATTAGGAGGTGGAACCTTTGGCAGTGCTTAGGTCATGAGGACAGAGCCCCTCTGCACAGGATTTAGTTGTTATAAAGAGCACCTTTCCTCTCTGTACCACGGGAGGATATGAGGAGACATCTCTGAGCTGGAAGGAAGCGGGTCCTCACCCCGTTGGCACCCTGAGCTGGGCCTTCTAGCTTCCAGAGCTGTGAGAAATAAATGTCTCTTGTCCATAAGATTCCCAGTCTGTGGCATTTTGTTCTAGCAGCCTGAATGGACTAAGGGCCACCCACCACCAGGCACTCCCACCCCTCAAACCCGGCTCTCCAGGGTGCCAGGTGAGTCTGGGCTCTGCTGGCCTCTGGCCCCTCAGCTTTTGCTGCCACCGAGCCCTGCCTTGAGCAGCAACCTTGCCCCTCCCCCAGCTCCAGGGGGAGCCTCTCCACGGAGGACCATGGGCACCTCCCAGCACAGGTGCTTGCGGCCCTGTGGGCCTTTCTTACGGCTAGAGAGGCGGGTCCCACGGCCTTGTTGCTGCCTTGTTTAAAGGCTTCCAGAAGCTTCCCGTGCTCTTGGGCCAGGCCCACACTCCCTCACCTGGCTCCACTGTCCACCGCTCAGGTGTTGAGGTTTATCTTGCAGACCTTGTTGCCTTGGGGCTTTCTCACACTGGCAAACTCTTCCCTCAGCCTGGAATCTCTTGCTGTCCTTCAAAGCTCAGCCCATTGGGAACCTTCCCCACTCCCCCCCCACCCCCCCTACCCCCTTCCCTCCACGCTGGTGCCTTTTCCCTTCCGAGGAACTGCTCCCACCCACATTGTTTTGTAGTCGGTATTCAATGACTGTGACTTGGGCAAATTACTTCACCCCTCCCCCACTGCTTCTTCAAAATGGAGATACTTAACAGACCTCCTAGCTCATGGGGTTGTTTGAGGATTAGAGGAGATGCTGTTTATAAGAGTTCCTGGCTCGGTAAACGCTGTTTCCTGTCCCTCCTGAGGTCTTGCCCATTTGGAGGAGCCTAGAGGAGCCCTAGGATGGAGGTATGGGGACCCTCTGGGACAGGGCAAATTCTCCTCTGCCCAGGGCAGCAGGGGGTGAGCTGGCCAATGGGACCTTGTCAGCTGGGGTGACAGGCTGCCCAGTCCCTGAGCCTGGGGAACCTGGCCTAGGCAGGGAGGTTTAGGCTAGACGGTCGCCCAAAGGGCCTGTGTGTTGGGGTGTCTGCAGCGGAGGCCAGAGCCTCCACAGGCGACTGGACTGCTGCAGAGAAATCCTGAGGGCGATGAACCCCAGTGCACATGCCCACCGGAGGGGCCTCCTCTCTTTCCTGAGAACCCTGCCCCTGGGGAGGAGGCGTTTCCTGCTGGCTGGGGTTTACAGGTGACCTGGATTAGTGCTGCCGGCGAGCGGCGGCAGTGACTCCCTCTGACCACTAGGTGGGGATCTGGAGTTGTTCAGTCCTACAGTCTGGGGCCTGGGCTGGATCTGGAGCCCCTGCCCCTCCTGCCTCGGCCTGTTTCAGGTCAGGGGTTCCCAGCCTGCCTGGCTGCTGCCTCTGGGGATCCAGGCCTGCTCTGTGGCTGCGTCCTAATTTATGGCTGGGTCCTGCTACCAGACAGGGAGCCGAGGGAAGTGAGTAAGAGTTCCGGCTGTACAGCCGGAGACCTGCGTTCAGATCCCAGGGGCACCTCTAGTTCCGTGGCTTTGACCCTTGAGCCTCAGTGTCCTCACCTTTCAGATAAACTCTGTCCCCTTATTCCACAGAAGGCAAGAAGATACGTGGCCGCCCTGGTAGCTACAAAGAGTAGTTGGGACAGCAGTGTCCAGATCGTTCACACTCAGCTGGCCCAGGAGGAGGAACTGAACTCGGGGCAGAGCCCATTATGAGTCCCACCCTACACTCCCCAAAGGCCCTTGCTCTCAGGGCTCCGTGGGATCCCAAAGAAGCTCCCCTCTCCCAGGCTGCCCACACACAAATGGCGCTTAGAATGTGGCAGGTCCACAAGGAGGCTTTGGGCTGTTCATCCTCCAAGCCAGGGAAAGCCCGCTGCCCCTCCTCTCCTGTCTCTCTATGCCTCATTCCTTTCTAAAGCTCAAGGCAGGAGTGCTTTGTCGCCCTGCCTCACTTACCTGGCTCCTCCTCCCCACAGTCCTGGGCTCCCGGTGTGTCCCTCTCTGCTGCTGGCCTCTTGCTGAGTTCAGGCTTCTGGCCAGAGGAGGTGCTCCATGCACTGGCAAGAACTTTGCCTGAAGATGAGGAAGACTTCATGGAGAGGGAACTTGAAAAGATGGGAGGACATTTCAAAATGCGGGTTGTATGGGGAAGTGGGGCACCATCCTAGTTCAAGAACAGTTGTGAGCTGTGCCCAGGGCCAGCAGCTCCGAGAGGAAGGCAGGCCCAGGGGTGGAGATGCCTGGGAGACCTAGGGGGGAGAGGAACTGAGTCCTTACACGGCCTCCTTGGAGCCTCAGACCCAAAACCTGCAGCTTGTCAGGCAACGTGGTGGGAGCAGGTTCCGGGACTAGTCCAGCCTCCCTGTGGAGGACTCTATCCCCTCCTCCCCCACCTCCCATCCCCTCAGCTACCACCTTGGGGGTAAACAATGGAGCCAAACCCTGCGATGGAGCTGGAAACTCAGGCGGCTTCCTGTGGGCCCCACGGGGCAAGTTTATAGTTCTTTTCCTGGCTCTGTTTTCCAGGGGGCAAAGTTGAGCAGGGCTGTGGGGTCCTGTACTTGACTTCTGATTGGCTCTGATGCTGCTCAGCTGGGTCACCTTGGGCAAGTGGCTCTACCTCTCTGAGCAGAGCTGGTTTCCTCAATCTACCCCAGTTGTGGTGAGGTTTAAGGAACCAATGTGTTCAACCACAAACAGTTGTGCTTTCTCCTCCCCTGAGTGCCCAGAAGTAGACTGTTTGCTGCATCTCTGCCCCTGACAGTGCCCCAAGCACACTGCCTCCCACAGGGGTCCCTGTTTCCCTCCCACTGACCCCCCACACTGTCCGTGGCCTTGCTCACACGGAAGCTGGGCCCAGCTCCTGGCTGAGCCTGTGCCTCAGGCTGCTTGGTGGCATCCGTGTGGCTCATCCTCAGGACCTGCACGCTGGTCCTGCACACTCACCTGAATGCCCAGGGCTCCCTGGCACCTGCCTTTCTGGAATTTCCTGTTTTCCAAGCCTTCTCCACCTCACTGAGGGACACTTGCCTTCACAGTGTCCCTCCCTTGGGCCACGCTGGGTGAAGACCCATTTGACTTGCTGCGTCCCCTCCTCCGGGTGCCATGCTTGGAGCTTCCATCAGCACCAGGGGCGGGGGCCCAGGGCATCATGTCAGAGGCTCAGAATCCCCTCCCCCAGCACACAAGGCACTGCCGCCTCTGCCTCCATCAGCCCGGCCACAGCTGAGGGATAGTTGCCCCTTCTCCCCATCGACAGGCAGGAAACTGAGGTTCAGAGAACCCAGCACAGGTTCCAAGGGCGGGGAAAGAAAAGTGAAGGGCAGGCCAGGGAAGCAGAGGTCAGGGCTTGCTCCTTCTCATGGTTCCCTTTCTCCCGAGCTCATCTGTCTTTCTCCAGAACAGAGGGATTGGAGTGAGAATTCTCACCTAAAGAGACACGTGCCCTGACCAGGAGTCCAACCGACACCGCTGAGAGCGGCCTGACAGGAACGATGCATCTTTCCCACACCAGGAAGGAGGGGCAGACTGTCCCGGTTGCATTGAGACCTGGTGGTCTTTCAGGGCCTCACCTGAGCCGGCCTCTGCGCACATTGGTCAGGAATCCGTCAGCGGCCAGGCGCCGGAATCCAGCTGAAACTGAAGAAAAAGAGCAATTTGTTGGGTCATGTGGCACATGGCAGTGCAGAGAGCGGGCAGCTGGGGGCCAGGGGCACAAATGCCCGGCTCTCTCAATCTCTGCCTTCCCTCTTCCGTCCTCTGGGTGCTGGGTCACTCTCTCCCACCGAGGATGGGCTTCTTTGTGGGGCAGGGAGCTTGGCCGCAGGCAGCTGTGGCTTCCAGAAACCCAGCTGAAGGGGAACCTACCCGGCTGCTCCCCTCAGAACAACCGGAAACCAACACGCTGATTGGGCAGCTGGGAGCACATGCTCACTTCTCTCATAACCCATACGACGGTCCATCCGCACGCTCCACTGCTGTCCATGCCGGAAAACCGGCTTGCTGGTCTCTCTCAGCGCGCCTGCCAAGTGCCAGGCACTGGGCAATATGATTTCTTTTAATCAACACATTGCCCTGCAGAAGGATAGACTGGAAAGGGCTCTTGTGGTTCCTACTGACAGAAGCCCAACCCAAATTAGCTTAAGCCAAAAAAGGGAATTTATTGCTCCCATGATTGATAAAAGCAGGAGTGGACTTCAGGCATGGGTCTCATTAGCTCCAGCCCCTCCCCTGACCCCTCCCCCCGCGCCCCTCCTATTGGCTGCACTCTCAGGCACATTCTCCCCACACAGCAGGAAGGATGCCCAAGGCAGCCGAGGCCCAGATGGCCTTTCCAGCCCTCAACCCCAGGAGAAGAGAGATGCCTGCTGGTTGTGTGCAGAGCAAATGCTTGGGGAGACTGTCTTATGTCTATGCAGTGCGGGGGGGGGGGGGGGGGGGCAACCGTAATTGGCCAGGGCAGGTCACATGCTCACCCGGCAGCAAGATGGTTGGGACAGAGCTGAGGGAGTTGGTGTTACCAGAATCAACCAGGCAGATTGCATATGGTCAGTTGTAGTCAGTATAATTTTCTCCTTTTACAACTTAGGAAACGGAGGTTTGGGGAGATTACATGACTCGCCAGGGCTAGAGACACAGATGGGATTCAAACCTACGTCTGTCAGTTCTACCCAGAACATTACCTGGCCTCCTTTAAGCGTGATATTGAACCCTAGCTGGTTTGGCTCAGTGGCTAGCACGTTGGATTGTGGACTGGAATGTCTCGGGTTCGATTCCAGCCAAGGGCACATGCTCACGTTTCAGACTCGATCCCCAGTAGGGGGGCGTGCAAGGAGGCAGCCGATCAATGATTCTCTCTCATCATTGATGTTTCTATCTCTCTCTTGTTCTCTGAAATCAATAAAAATATATTTTGAAAAAAGAGTGATATTGAAACATCACTTGAAGAAGTAGATTCTTGGTGACAACGTGTCATTTCCAGTCACCACCCCCACTCCAGTAGCAGCTCTAACAGAGAGGATGCCCTGGGAGGAGGGTGTAGCCACACTCCCAGACTCAAGCTCCATGACCGGAAGAGTCTCAGAGGTCCTTGTTACTGTACCGACTCAGTAATCGATCGCCTGGCCTCTGCTTGAACACTGCCCCTGGTGGCGAACTCACCACCTCACAGGTAGGTAGTTGGTTCCAGATTGGAACTGGTCTAATGGCCAGGAAACATCACCACTGGTTAGAAACAGGGCAGTTTGGCAGGCTCCTGAGCATATGTCTTCAGGCATCTAGGGAAGAGCTTTTACTTTGTAAGTGGAAGAGGAGAGAGAAAGAAAGAGGGTGGGGCCAACCAAATATTTGAAAGTTATTCATCCTCTTCCTCTATCCCTACCCAGTCATCTCCCCAAGTTCCTCAACCCCTCTCCCCTAATGGGATTTATTCAATATATATATTATTCTGTCCCTGGAAAGAGCATCTATGGTCTCAAGGACCCTCTAGAAAAACCGTGGGCCTCAGTAGTAGAGCACAGAAGACAGGAGCCTCTCTCCTGGTGAACTGGTTTAAGTAAGAGCCGAGCTTCACCTGCTTGTCAGCAGCCACAAAGCACTGCTGACTCAGGTTGGTTCTATGGGGTCTGCTCTTTAGTCAGAACCTCTCTCCATGGTAACACGTGACACTGATTTTCTTTTCAAATCAAAAGTGATGGGTCCTTGCCCTTACCAGGTAGCTCAGTTGTTAGAGCATTGTCCCGATGCACCAAGATTACAGGTTTGATTCCCCAGTCAGGGCACATACAAGAATCAACCAATGAATGTATAAATAAGTGGAACAACAAATCAATCTCTCTTTACCTCCTCTCACCTCTCTCTCTCTAAAATCAATAAAAGTGATGAGTCAATGGTGTTTTTTACAACAATGTAAAAATCCAGCCTAAAGTTTATATAGAATTTCAAGAAACCATAAGTAGCCAGAAAGAATCTTTAAAAAGAACAAGACTCACTTTTCCTAATTTCAAAACATATTACAACACTACAGTAATCAAAACAGTGTGATATTAGAATAGACCAATGGAATAGGATTCAGAGCCCAGAAATAAATCTTCACATCTGTGATTAATTGATTTCCCACAAATGTGCCAAGACCATTCAATGGGGAAAAGAACAGTCTTTTCAACAAGTGGTGCTGGGGAAACTGGATATCCACATACAAAAAAAAATGAAGTTAGACTCTTACCTTATCTAAACTAATAAAAGTGAAATATTAAAATTAACCGTTTCTCTGAGACAGGGTAAGCCACGCCCACCAGCCAATCAGAGCAGCTGTATGCAAATTAGCCCGGCCAACATGGCGGCCGCCACTCCCGGACCTGAGTAAACAGCCCTTTCCATTGCCGCAGCAGCGAAAGTGAAGCTGAGCCCTTCAGCTCAGCTCCAATTAAACTGCCTCTAGCAAAACACAGCTTTTTGAAACATTGTAACAATCATAGAATCCTCTGGAGCTGAAGGAGAGAGCAGCTCCGGCCTAACCCGTAAAAGTAACAATTGTTTCATTATAGACGCTGCGAGGTGAAGCAGAGGCTTCGTTAGTAGTTAGAAGGCCGCCTTAAAGGAACAGTGTATCAATTACAGTGTATCAAGGAACAGTATCAAT
>PVJC01020135.1:0-29479 GCA_004026665.1 Murina feae
TATATATATATATATATATATCCTTTCTTTCATTAAGATCTGATCTAAGAACTGTGACATTTAGAGAACTGAGTCTCAGGCACATGTGTAAGCTTTTTAAGACCTTGCATTGCTCTCATTTCCTTGGAGAAAGATAAGCTAATAAAGGAGGGTCAGTGAATTGACAGACACTTGGCTTCTAGGTCTGGGAATACCTGTATTTGAGAGCAATACTCTCTAACGTTGAGAAGTATAGACCAACCTGTTACTAACAGCCCTCTTAGCATGAGAATTCTATGATGCCATTATGATTATATGGGCCTCAAACCCAGGAAGAATAAATTAGAAGCATATTAATGAATTATTCCAAAAGAGAAAAAAAAAAATGACGTCTTCCATAACCAATAATATTGAAGAGCTCCTGGAGCCGCAGTTCTCCTCTAGCCCCTATGTCAGACTTCCCGTTCTGATGGACATGGTGACGCAGACCTCGAGTACAGCATTCATAAGCGACCCTGCGTGACATTCAGAGACCCACACGGGTCAGAGGCTAAATGCCTCAGTTAGAAAAAAAGCATGTTTTGTTTCAAGAACTTTTGAGAGGACGGGGCTATCTTTGCATGAAGCTCTGTGTGTGTCTACTTACTCCTGTACTTGCAAAGGATCTTACCCTCCACTGCTTTTCTCTCCACTCACCTGCTCATGGGCATTTGGGCTGCTTTCCAATCTTGGCTATTGTGAATAACACAGCAACACACACAAGAGTGCATATGTTCTTTCGTACAAGTGTTTTGCGTTTCTTTGGATATTGTCCCCGAAGTGGGATTGCTGGGTCACACAATGGAATATACTCAGCTGTGAAAAAGAAGGAAATCTTACCTTTTACAACAGTATGGATGGACCAAGCAAGTATTATGCTTAGTGAAATAAGCCCGTCAGAGAAAAACAAATACCAGGGGGCTGCACAGATAAGTGGAACCCAGTGAACAAAAGAAACAAACAAAATAGAAACAGATTCACCGATACAGAGAACAGACTGACCACTGTCGGCGGGTGGGGGGGGTGGTTGGAGAGCTGGGTGAAAACGGTGAAGGGATTAAGCAGTACAAATTGGTAGTGGCAGAATAACCACAGAGATGCAGATTGCAGCGTGAGGAATACAGTCAATAATGGCGAGGTAACTGGGTATGGAGCCAAGTGGGTGCTTGAGGCGGGGGTGGGGGGGTGGGGGACCATTCTGTAGAGTAATTTCCAGTCACTTGTCTATACATCTGAAACTAGTGCAAAAAGGCATTGAATGTAAACTGTGGTTGAAAAAGAAAAATAAATACAAATGTTATAATTTTTTTTTTACCCACTTGACTTTGATTTCCCCCAAGAGGAAATGATGTCCCAGAAGCTGTTCTTTCCATCGCAGCAGTGCTTTCCCTCTGACCCATCCCCACGAGTTCTGTCATCTTCATACACAGCCTGACCTCACCCATAACCTGAGTTTAGCTACACTCTTCCCTTATCACCCGGCCCAACAGTCCAGATGCAGAGGTCACTTACTTGAATAAGCTTACAAGGGTCTCTTGAAGATCAGACCTAGATCTCCCAAATATTTAGCAGTCAACTCTTTGTGGAAAGTTCTTCTCACAATCAGACAATACTTGTTCTTTTCAAATTCACTTTTCTGCCCTTAAAATGCACACAACTTTCCTAAAGGTCATCTGCTAGAAGTCTGCTCTAACAGCTACAATTCAACTCTATCACCGGCGAGAAGTTAAAAATTCAGTTAAATATGAATGACACAGAATAGATCTGTTCCTTGTAATGACCGCAGTAATTATGAGTACATTCTCATTATTGAAAATTGCTTACTTTAGAACATTAGTCTCTCGTATTTGATCTGTCTGACGATGGTTAAATACAGTATATTCATTAGTGCTTGCAGAAGAGCTCTCTAATAGCACTTAATATGTTTTCCAAATAAACTCTAATTACACATTCTCACAGTGTGGGAGACAGTGTAGTTTTGCCAAAGCAGGGCAGATTTAGACATGTTAGCCTGACAAAAAGGCGGAGGGCTCTTTCCAAGATTGCAAGATAGTTGCTAACCTCAGTTCTCTAATGGCCTGTGAGCTCAGCAGTATCTTTATGCATAGAGTACTATTTACAGCAATGTCATCATTTATATATTTTCCTAACGTACATTACAATGCATATTTGAAACCTTCACACAGGATTAAAATACATCAAGCTTATTTTAAGATTAATCTAGCAAGGAATATCGTGAAAGATGAGTGGAACTAAGACCTATTTTAATGTTTTATGAAAACATTATTAAAAAATCCATCATTAGTTGCATTCTCCCTCCAGTCTCTGTGCTCAGTTAAAATATATTAAGCTTACTTTAAAATCAATAAAGTATTCTAAAAGGTTTTTATTCCTGGCACAATGCAAAAGTGGGATATATTTATTTTAATCTTCCTGAAACACCGAGACCTAGTGTATCATTTGAAGTCATGTACTACCCCCAAAATATTATTTTGTTGAATAAACCAGCATTTCAAATGCTATGTTTCAGTTATTTTCTAACCAAATAGAAAAACGTTGCTTTGTTTTGGTGTAGTTTTGTTTCTCAAAGGTAGCTGTTTATTTATTTGTTATTGTTATAAGGATCCATATGGATCCAAATTGCATCGGTCACTGGGTAGCCCACACTGAAAAACTGTAGGGATCCATATGGATCCAAATTGCATCAATCACTGGGTAGCCCACACTGAAAAACCAATGTTGTATGATTCCACTCACAGGAAGTATCTAAAGGAGTCCCGATAATAGATACAGAAAGTGGGAAGACAGTTGCCAAGTGCTGTATAGGGAGAGAGGGAATTAGTGTTTAATAAGTATAGAGCTTCAGTTTTGCAAAATGAAAAAGTAATAGAGACATGTTGCAGACAGTGTGAAACACTGAACATGACTGAACTGTACACTTAAAAATAGTTAAGATGACCTGGCCAGTATTGCTCAATGGTTGAGCATCAACCTATGAACCAGGAGGTCACAATTCCATTCCCTGTCAGGGCACGGGCCTGGGTTTCCTGCTTGGCTCCCAATAGGGGACGTGTAGGAGGCAGCTGATCAATGATTTTTTTCTCTCATCATTGATGCTTCTATCGCTCTCTTCCTCTCCCTTCCTCTCTGAAATAAATTAAAAATATAGTTAGGATGGTAAATTTAATATTAGGTGTTATTTATCTCAATTAGAAAAGAAAAAAGAAAAAAAAAACTAGTCCTCCTTCTGCTATAAATAGACATATAAATTTGAGCAAGCCATTTCACTTCTCTTTTCCCGTATGTATTTGTAAAATCAGCTTCAGAAAGATTTTTACTGTTGACCTTGCAAGCAACTGAAAAGACAAAATTCTCTGGTATTGAGAGTCTAACTCCCACATTTGTTTGTAAATTTTAAAATGTCATCCACTTGATAGAATCATCAATTTTCATCTTGGGCCCAAAGACTGGACATGTGTGAAATATGCGATGGAGAAATATCTAATAGAAAATTAAATTGAATTCTTTCTCCTCTTCTATTTGCACACCTTACCGGTTATTGTATAAACTTGCCCGGGAGAGGACAATCCTCCAGATGCAACTAGAAACACCTTGAACCAGAGGTGTGGCCTCATTCTGAGCTGAGGCTTTGAATACATCGTGAGTTGGTTTCCTATTCATCCAATGAAGGATATAACTACCTCCCCGAGCTTCACTTCCTGTTGAACATTAATACTAAATTTTACCTGGCAGAGTGATATTTAACTTGGTTTATTTTTATGAGTGTTTTAAACACTTTCTCTTTCAAGAGAATATTTCTACCTGGTCCCCTAAACAAATAATGAAAACACCAAAAAGCATAATACAATATGTGCTTTGCTTACTAACAGTCGCTTAAAATTGAGTAAGTGCTGCACACCCGGATGAGCTAAATGCATTTTTTAGCCTCTTTGATGACCTGTCACACTAAATACCGTATTTCAATTGCTTTTAACCGTAGTCTCCCCCCGCTCAGTCTCTCTAAATGAGGTTCACATTTCACTGTGGTCTCAGAAGCAATTTCCCACTGTTCCTCACAGACCCCCAAGCTCCAAACATTATTAAGATTTTTCTGTATCCATTATAAACTGCTCTGCAGAATAACAGTGAATCATCATAATTTCGTTAGGCCACATCCGCAGGTGATAGAACAATAAAAAAAAGAAACCAAGAAAAGGCTCACACTGCATTTCAGCAAAGGATTTCTGACCAGTTTGACAGCTCTATAAAGTTCTAAGAAATGTGCTCATTCCTGCCCCCCCCCCCCTCTCACCCATACAGTGAGTGAATAGAGTGAGTACACCACCTGGAACCTCTACTCTCTTCCCATGCTTGTCAACCTTATCAAACATAACATAGAAGGAAACTAAGGCGAGCATGGAGAACGGGGACAGAGGGTCCAACGTGATGCCACAGCCCTAGCATGATCGTTGTTTTATGTCTGTATCGGTTCCCATCTAGATACCATCTGTATCAACACCTATTGTGGCACATAGTTACTAAGAGCATGCTCAGATGTTTACTTTTGGTGTCTTTACTGGACATTCCATTATATGTGTAGATGAAAAAAAAAGAGGTTCCATGTAAGGCAATCTAACAGGAGAACCTGATCATAAATTTCTAACTGAGCAGGTCATGGTGAGTAGTCATGCCCCAGGCATATAACTTCCTAGTAAAAGGTTTATCTTTGCTATAAGCCACCCCTGTCCATTATTCTTGTGCATATAGGTTATCACACCTTTGAAATACTAGAGGTACTATGCCTTCAAGGGGCTGATAACTCTCATGAGAGCACATAATCTTGTTAAGTATCCTATATTCAATTCCTATCTTGCTAATTTCATGTATGTTCCCTCTCTAATTTCAAATGCATAAAGAATGCTGCAAAAATGGTTATTCTTGGAGCACTTGAGATCTTGCTTCCCTCACAGATCATCAGTTTGGCTGAAATGAACTCATAACATTTTTCTACAGGTGTGGATGTTTCTGACTTTGACATATCCAAGTTTTAAATTATATTGTATTTATAATTATCTTTTGCAGTATTTAAATTTCTTTATTACTTTGATACAATCCTAGTGAACAGGAAGGCAAAACATGTAACCTGTTTCATGGCTTTTAAAACGCATAGTTGAATTTACTTTCCAAAAATATCATGAGCTTTTCCTGGCACTTGCTAACCTTTATATCAGTGATTTTCAATCTTTTTTTTTTTTTATCACATGGCACATATACTAATTACGAAAATTCCGTGGCGCAACAAAAAATATATTTTTTGCCAATCTGACAAAAGCAAAAAGATATCATGTTGATTCATTCCCACCGGATGGCAGTTGTCATTTTCCTATTTGTCTGTCTAAGGTAAAAGAGGTCAGTGCCCCTGACTAAATAGTTAAGTATTGCATGTTTTAAAAATTATTGTGGCACGCCACTATACTGCAGCACATGGCTGAAAACTGTTGATATGACAATACCAACATCAGATATTTCACCAGCATTAGGAATTGTATTTAGCATATTTATGACAAATGAGTTATCTCTTATTTAAAGGCCTATTTATTTCATTAAAACAGGGTTACTAGTTTACAGAAATCTTTTGTTCAAATTTATTATATATTCTTATCATTTCTTTTTTTCTTGCTTATTTAAGCATTTATTTTTAATGTTATTGTGTAATATTTTACATGTGTCACTTATGTAATAATCATATTAAACTTCTGCCTCATTTCCTGGAATACTCTTTCAAGATTGCTGTTTTATTGTGTCTGTTATCTTAAAACCATTTGATATTTAAGTGGTGGATCAGAACTTGCTCTTTTCATCTTGCAGAGACTCTAAGAAACGTAGTATCATTGCATTTTGCCTACAACTTTTTTTTCCCCACTAAGACAAATAGCAGAATGGAGGGGACTTATAGTTTCTATACCAAATTATCTTAATATCTAAGGATTATCTAGAAACTAATGACAAAATTGAATCTTTTTATTTTCTATTTTGAATTGCTACATAATGATACAACTCTGGATATGGGTAACTGAGGACATTAGTACTTCCTTATTACAAATCAAGAAGTCATTTATATAAACCAATATTTGCATAATTTTATGCTAATTAAAATTATTGCTTTAAAGCAGAGGATTCCTGCCTAATAAATGCCATCATTTGGTGGAACACAAACATTTCTCTCTTTGTAGTAGTCCATACAGAAAAACTGCGTCCAGGCAAAAGGCTTAAAGAACTCTGTCTTACAGACACCTGCCACCAAAAGCCACATTCTGTATCTTAAATATACCCTCTGAGTAATGAAATCACTTCAAATATAAACACCAACTTCCAACACAAATCCCCATGGAGATCATAAGTCATGGCATGTGTCAGGATTTTTATTTGAGTTTTAAAAAAAATAATAAAGAAAATATCCTAATAAATTTGAATCTTCAGGAGTAAGGTCTTTGGTCTGTGCATTTTTGACAAAAAGCTTTTTTTCCCTTCTTGTTCTCTTCCTCCTCCTTCTTGAAAAATATTAACCATTATGCCTGGCTGACATGGCTCAGTGGTTGAACACTGACCTATGAACCAGGAGGTCACAGTTCAATTCCCTCTCAGGGCACATGCCCCGGTTGGGGGCTCAATCCCCAGTGTGGGTAGTGCAGGAGGTAGCCAATCAATGATTCCCTCTCATCATTGATATTCCAATCTCTATCCCTCTCCTTTCCTCTCAGAAATCAATTAAAATGTATTTTAAAATATTGACCAGTTTGATAATCATATTTCCATTTTTATAAAGTTTGAATATGATAGTATGGGATGTCTGATAGCTCAAGTCACGTTGTTTTTCTAGATATGTCAGTCTGCCAAGGCCGAGGTTAATGCCAATACATTTGAATGATCTAACTATCTTGTGAAACACTGAATATTAGAGCCTTAAACTTTAATTTCTTTGTCTGTTTTTTTTTACAGCTGAGCAAACAAAGGACATGAGCATTTGAGTGACTTGAGATTAAAATCAGGCCTCTTGATTCCCATTCCATCTAGTGCTCTGACTCCTATATTTTTAGTGTTTTTTGTTTTTTTTTTAATCTTTTCAATACTACTACAAAGCTGTTAGAAGCAGGCTGTGACTTAAACACTTAAATAATTCTTTACTCATTATCTTCAATCAAATACCTAATGTATAACTTTAATTTAATAGGTGCTCAATTCATTTTGTTGATCCATTTGCTAAAACTCAAACATCTCCAGGATAAATATTTTATGGTAATTCTCAAAATTGTCATATAGACAGCAGATGTAATCTTATATTCCTTTTAAAAAATATATTCTATTGATTTTAGAGAGGAAAGGAGCAAGGGAGAGGGAAACATCAATGATGAGAATCATTGATTGGCTGCCTTCTGCACGCCCCCGACCGGGGATCAAGCCCGCAACCCAGGCATGAGCCCTTGGCCGCAATCGAACCCGGGACCCTGCAGGCCAACATTCTATCCATTGAGCCAAATCAGCTAGGGCTAATCTTATACTCTTTAAGGCTTTTTGATTTTTCTCATATACAGTCAAGCTAGTGATCTATATTTTGCTACTCACCTATGGGTACAATGAAAAGACAAATCTTTTTTTGCAATGAGGTGAAGCTGTAATAAATATCTAAGCAAATTTTAAGAATCAGTCCTGGTAGTGGAAGCTAAGACAATGTATGTGGTAAATATTTCAGAGACTTCTTTGGTTTCTCTTACTCTGGATATATATTGTGTGGAAACTGACTGTGTTTTCCAAGAAACAAAAGAAATAATATCAACTTTACTTTTAGTCATTATAAAATGAAATGATAATTTTAATTATTAATTATATGAATTCAAAGATAAAAGTGCTATATAATCCTTGATGTCTGGGGTCTAAGAAAAGGTAGTTAACTCTTTGGCTTATCTGAAAAAAATATTCATTTTTAAGTGTGTATATGTGAAAAATAGCTGCAACTTAATTGCCTTGAAGTTGAAAAATGCTATCATTTAAATTTTTTTTAATTTTATTGATTTTTTATAGAGAGGAAGGGAGAAGCGTAGAGAGTTAGAAACATTGATGAGAGAGAAACATCGATCAGCCACCTCCTGCACACCCCCTGCTGGGGATGTACCCACAACCAAGGTACATGCCCTTGACTGGAATCAAACCTGGGACCCTTCAGTACGTAAGCTGATGCTCTATCCATTGAGCAAACCGGCCAGGGCTAAAAATTTAAATCTATTCACATTTTTATTCAAATCTGTAAGAGGATATAATTAAACAACCCCTCCGTTCCTTCAATTTATGAAACCAAAAACAATGTTAATAATATACTCCAGATGTCAGACATCTGGACTGAAATTACTCTGGTGTGCTAGGATAACACTCATAGGTATTAAATCCTTTCCTAAAAGCACTTCCTGGTATTATTATTTAGGGGGGGAAATGATTATTGGCACACAAGTGATTATTATTCTAAGTGAGCTCTTTGAGGAATGTCACTCTGCCTATCACACTTGAAAGAAAGGCAAAGTCCTTTTATATTAACTTAAAGCTCTATTTATTGATCTGGTTCCTGTTTTAACTTGACTTTCTCTAGTATCCCCATCTCCCAGATGATGCTCCACCTTCCACAGTTTACCTCTTATTATTCTAACAGAGCTTTAGAATCTTTGTCTCATCGGGAATGTCCTTTCCCCAATCTTTGCATGGCTAACATTAACATTTTATCACGGAGAACTTCGCCCAAAGGACATCTTCTTGGAGAAACTTTCCTGCCACTCGTCCTAAAATAAACAGGCAGGAATTCATCATTACAGCATAACATCCTTACCCCTGGGTGACTATTATGATTATTAATATCTGTCTCTGTCTCTGCCTCCACTGACCTCCCCACTATAATTTTTTTTAAAAAATTCTTGAAAATGGACTCCTTCCTGCTTCCATTCTTATTCTTTTTCTAATGCCACAAAATATGTCTGTCATATTATAGAGACTTATGTTTACTGTAACATGTGTTGATACAGCATGATATGGCAAAGCAAGCAGATGAACTCCAGCAGAAAAGTCTCAGAGGTTATAAAACACAAATATTAAATCTGAAAGGGCTCTTAGAAACCAGTCTTGACTCTATGCAGGAGCCTGAAAGTTCAGGTTCATGCCCAAGGTCACATATGGAAAGGATCAGAAAACCCAAGTGTTTTGTCAATAAGTAGTCTACCTTTCTCATCCTTCCAAGGCTAGGAATTTACTGAATTCCTGCTTTGTAGAAATATTATACTTCATTTCACTGGCCAGAAAAAATAGAGATGTGTTCAGAAGATTGTTGGTCTGAGTATTTTATTTTGCAAATCGTTTTACTGTGAGGAAAGAGTAAGGCTTTAGAAATTAATAGAGCAGGAAGGTTAATATTTGCTGTGATGGCAGGATATGATTGAGCCCTTGAAATTGAGGGAGGATAAATTAGTTGGAACTGGCAGAAGAAAAAATTCAAGGTATAGGAAGCTGTTAACCAAAGCTGACATAGATATCTGGGGTAGAAAATGAATTTGGACAAGTGGTTTTTACTCAGAAAAGAGAGTCGAGGGAGGCTAAAATCCTTGACACTTATGTAGATGATAATATAATGAAAACAAAGGTAATTAATTTTAAAAGGGAACACTGTGCACCCCTCTCCTTCTATGACAGTATGTCTCAAAGTGGTCGGGGGAGCTGTACAGCAGAGCTGTGGATATTTTGCAAATAAATACCCACTTCTGCCACTAGTGGGTGTGAGAATAATTATTGAAAGTTCCCAGGCAGATTCTGATAACCTCTTGCTTTCTTCATCCATAATGAAATGTTCTTTCAAATGTGTTTTCTTTAAAGCAAATGACAGAACATCTTATGAATAGGGTTGCCATTTATAGAAAATAACTACCATGATAAAGCTGCTGGCTTAGTAGAGAGGGTGGGCTATTATAAATGAAATATTTAAGTAATAAATTAACCCAGTGATATATGTTAAAGCTTTCTGATTTTAAAAACATGATTATTAACCTCAATGTCTAAAAACACCCCTATGTTATTTTAAAAGTACTAAAGTCCATTTACCAATTATTCACTGGGAAAAAGTCAGTTTCACAATTTGCATTTCTGCAGCTGTAATGAATAATCATTAAACTATGACAATAGCATATATAAGACAAAAAATAATCTTCTTATTGTCCTTAACTCTTCTTTTGTAGGTTGTAGTTTTCCTTCTAGAGATAAATACTGGGAATTGTTATTTACTTGAATAAAGATATTATTCATAGATAATTGTGATTTGCTTTCACATCAAGTGAAAATCCACATGTTACAAGGGTTTTCTCCTGAATATTGAAGACTTGCAGCTTGTGAATTTCTTGTATGGATGCTGTTTTATGGGATATGTTTGGTCTGCTTTAGAGAGTATAAGGTGGGAATTTACAGCATAGATATTTGTTCAAAGAGGAAGAATAGGAACTGTTGATCTTTTGGAAATTGTGTTCTAAGTAACTCAGTTATCACAATGTTTTCTTTTTTCACACGTCTATCATCTTATCTCAGAAAAAAATTTAAAGAATTAAAAAATTAAAAAATTAAAGGAAGGAAGGAAGGAAGGAAGGGAGAAGGAAGGAGGAAGGAAGTTACTATTGGTTATCAATTACTGCACACCAAAAAAGTCTATCCTAGAATTAAATAGCTTAGAACAGAACAATTTATTTGCTCATGAGAAACACTCAGTTTGGATGCTGTCTGTGCTACATGTGATGTTGATTTGGGGACATTTGACTTGAAGTATTTAAGAAGGTGTCATTCACCTATTTTCTGTCTCCTTTGGGGTGGCTGGACCATCAAGGAGTCTCTCTCTCGCTCTTGCTCCATCTTCACATCATAAAGATTCTCTATGCCTTTTTCCTCATCATTACATGATGGCTCAGGTCTTCATGAAAGCAAATGTGGAAGCAATTGGACTCATAAGCATATTATTACTTCTGCCACATTCTATAGCTCAAAGCAAGTTATGAGGCTAGCTGTGGTCAAAGAAGAAATAAATCAATTCTGTTTCTTGATTGGAAAAGCAATATGTATAATTCAGGGATGCAAGATACCATTCATGACTATCTTTGTAAACTATCCTATATAATAAAAGGGTAATATGCAAATTGACCCTAACAGCAGAATGACTGGTCATTATGACACGCACTGACCACCAGGGGGCAGATGCTCAATGCAGAAGCTGCCCCCTCATGGTCAGTGCACTCCCACAGGGGGAGCTCTGCTCAGCCACAATCCAGGCTGATGGCTGCCAGCACAGTGGTGGTGGCAGGAGCCTCTCCTGCCTCTTCAGCAGCTCTAAGGATGTCCGACTACAGCTTAGGCCTGCTCCCTGTTGGCACGTGGACATCCCCCGAGGGCTCCCGGGCTGCCAGAGGGATGCCTTACTGCCAGTTTAGGCCTAATCCCCTGTGGAGTGAGCCTAAGCCAGAAGGTGGACATCCCCCGAGCGGTCCCAGACTGAGAGAGGGCACAGGCTGGGCTGAGGAACCTCCCCTCTCCACCCCGAGTGCACAAATTTTTGTGCACCAGGCCTCTAGTCTATTATAGAAAGAAGAATAAAAACAAAAGCAAATAAAGCAAAACTCTTATAAAATTCTTCCCCAATGTTATCCTAATTAATATCAGATATATATATATATATATATATATATATATATATATATATACACATACATACATACTAGGGGCCCGGTGCACAAAAACTTGTGCACTCGGGGTGGAGGGAGTCCCTCAGCCCGGCCTGTGCCCTCTCACAGTCTGGGACCCCTCAGTGGATGTCCTATGATGGCCCCAGTCTGCCAGGCACCTTTTGTGTGTGTGTGTGTGTATGTGTGTGTGTCGCCACTGGGGACCTGGCCCCAGCTGCATCTGAGGCTCGGAGCAGTCCTCCTGTGTGTGTCTACCTGCCGGGGGCCTGCCCCCAGGCACACCGTGGAGGCTTGGAGCAGGCATCCCCTGTATGTTGATCTCTCAGACTCTTGCCCTCCCCTGCATGTTGTTCTCTTTTTTGAGCTGTGACCAGGGCTGGGTGCTGCCTGCCTCCCAAGCTTGCCTACTGCCCATCTTCCTCCAGCCACCAGAAAGCAGGGAAAACCCTGCCTTGTGGTCAGGCCAGCCTTTTCCTGCTCCCTGATCCCCGGAAGGGACCTGGGAAGCTGCCAAGCAGGCCGCCAACTCTTTCCCACTCACCCGTGCCCTGCAGCCTTCCTTTCCCACTTCTCGGTGCTGCCAAGGGGTCTGGGAGCTGCCAAGCAGGACCCTGGCCCCCACAAAGGGCCTGGGAAGCCCACCAAGCAGGCTGCTGACCCCCTGCCACCTCTTACCCGCTCCCCAATGCCCCGCAAAGGGCCTAGACAGCTGCCAAGCAGGCCACTGACCCCCTGCCACCTCTTACCCGCTCCCCGATGCCCCGCAAAGGGCCTGGACAGCTGCCAAGCAGGCCACCGACCCCCTGCCACCTCTTACCCACTCCCCAATGCCCCGCAAAGGGCCTGGGAAGCCCACCAAGCAGGCCGCCGACCCTGCCGCCTCTTTCCCGCTTCCCGGTGCCCTCCAACCCTGCCGCCTCTTTCCCACTCACGGGTCCTGGGTCCTGCGCTGTCCCGCCCTGCAGTCGCTCTGTGCACTCGGGAGGTCCCTCAGCCTGGCCTGTGCCCTCTCGCAGTCTGGGACCCCTCAGGGGATGTCCACCTGCTGACGTGCCTGACCAGCCTGGGTGAGGGGCTTTAAGGCTGCCCACAGCTCCCATTGACCCAACGTCCCAGCAAGGCTGGCTGGACGCAGGTCTCTGGAGTTTGTTTATCTTCTATAATTGATACACTGTTCCTTTAAGCCGGCTAACGAACCCTCCTCTCTGCTTCACCTCGCAGCATCTATAACGACACAGTGTTATTTAGTGGTGAGGCCCCGGCTGCTCTTTCCTTCAGCTCCCAAGGATTCTATGATTGTTATATTGTTTCAAAGGTGTGTTTCGCTAGAGCCAGTTTAATCGGAGCTGAGCTGAGCGGGCGCAGCTTCACTTTCGCTCCTGCAGCAATGGAAACGGCCGTTTACTCAGGTCCGTGAGTGGCGGCCACCATGTTGGCTGGGCTAATTTGCATACAGCCGCTCTGATTGGCTGGTGGGCGTGGCTTACCTGTCTCGGAGAAACAGTTAATTTTACTATTTTGCTTTTATTAGTTTAGATATATTTGAGAGAGGAAGAGAAGAAGAGAGAAATAGAAATATCAGTGATGAGAGAGAATTACTGATTGGCTGCCTCCTTCACATCCCCCACTGAGGACTGAGCCAGCAACCCTGACATATGCCCCAACTGGGAATTGAACTGTGACCTCCTGGTTCATAGGTTGATGCTCAACCACTGAGCCAAGCTGGCTGGGCTCTCCTCTTTTTATTAAGCCATTCAGTATGGGAGTCAGACTACTGCCTCTCCATCTTTCCTATTATATCAAACCTTAATTATACCTCTATTTCTGTATGCACGCTCCCCTTCCCTGTCTTCATCTCTACTCCAAGCATGGTCCAGAAATCATCTTTCTTCGGGATTATTACACAAGATTTTATCTGTCTCTGGTCCCCCCTTCACTATATCCTTCACACTGTTACTGAGTAATCTTCTTAAAAGTAAAAAAAAAAACAAAAACAGAACAACAGCAACAAATAAAACCCCATTATATTACTTCCCTCCTTTAAAGTCTTGAATAGTTCCATACTGCATAAACCATGAAATCTAAATTTCTTATCGTTTTCTACAAAGCAATCTCTAATCTGTCTCTTGGCTGCTATCAGTCTTTGGTCCTAGCCATTTCCTTACAAATAAGCAACTCATGCTCTCATCATCCTGATCTATTCACAGTTCCCCAAATGCATCATTTTCATGTTTTATCTGTTTTTACATGCATTTCCCTCTCCCTAGAAAGTTATTCTCCTCATTTATTTAAAAATGCCTCACTCTGTAAGACTCAGTCCAAAGAATGGATTCTCTAGACCTATCCTTGACATATCCGCTCAAAGTTGATAAGTTTTGGGTTTCAATGATTTCTGCACCAGATATTTCTAGTGCTTAGCCTGCTTATTCCATCATAGCAGGCTTCAGTGGATATCCACCAAACTAAGCAATGAAAACAATGAACTAATCTTACCCTGTATGGCAAGATGAGGGGATAACTAGTATTGTTTCTAGAAAGAACTGATCCCCATTGCAAAGGAAACTGACATCTATGACCAGGTTGAGCCAGACATGAATGGTAACAGTACTGGGCATAAACCATGATGGCAGAGCCCACAATATCCTCAATTTCGGCTTTTGGGATTATAGGGTCATAAAACAGGGTTGTAGTTGAAAACCTTTATCAGACATTCAGAATCTTCTGGAAGTAACAGAGCAAGATGAGAGCAGAAACTATCATTACCAAAGCTAATTACAAGTCAAGAGCACAGTGCTTAATGGTTATTCCAACCACTAAGGGCAAATTTACAAAACCCATTATATCTATAAGGTGTTATTGAGACTAATGATGGGATTTCTACTGCAAGATAATATCCATTCCAAACATATGCATTTAAAAAAGATGATTATGCTAAGTAGCAACTGAATATTAGTTTATAAAAATGTGTTTAATAAAAGCAGAAAGTTTGCTCATATCAATTCACAAAAATTCAATACATCTTGAAATGTTAGTGACAAAAATGAACACGGATATTTAAAATTAGGTTCAAATTCAAATTACCAAGTAATATGTTGGCACAAAAGCAGTAGAATCTTCCCTTTCTGGTGGTCATAGTGGTTTTATTTCTAATAATTTTTTTTAGATTAGAGAGAGGGTAGTGGGGAGAGAGAGAGTGAGAGAACAACAATGATGGGAGAGAGAAATATTGATGGGTTGCCTCCCCAACACAAACCAACCAGGAATCAAACCAGAGACCTGGGGGCATGGTGCCCTGACTGGGAACTGAACCGCCACCCTTTGGTGTACAGGACAACACTCCAACCAACCAAGACACACTGGCCAGAGCTTTATTTCTGATTCAAGATTGATTTCTTATGCTTCCTGGAGTCAGTTGATTCTAGGCATAAATACGGGTCCTTGTGGGTTTTGAAAAACACACATTTTAAAAAATATATTTTATTGAATTTTTACAGGGAGGAAGGGAGAGGGGTAGAGAGTTAGAAACATCGATGAGAGAGAAACATCCATTAGCTGCCTCCTGTACACTCCCCTACTGGGGATGTGCCCGCAACCAAGGTACATGCCCTTAACTGGAATCAAACCTGGGACCCTTCAGTCCACAGGCCGATGCTCTATCCACTGAGCCAAATTGATTAGGGCCAAAACACACATTTTGTATAAAATATTCTCTCAAAGCACCCCAGGAGCTGTGCTCAAGTACACACTTAAAAAAGAAGGTATTGACCGCTGGCCTGACTCAGTGATAGAGCTTTGACCTATGAACCAGAAGGTCACAGTTCAATTTCAGGTCAGGGCACATGCCTGGGTTGCAGGTCAATCCCCAGTGTGGGGCGTGCAGGAAGCAGCCAATCAATGATTCTCTCTCATCAATGATGTTTCTCTCTCTCTCTTTCTCCCTCTCTTCCTCTCTGAAATCAATGCAAATATATTTTAAAAGTAGTATCAGTATTATGAGATGGGAAGTGAAGAACTATTTCTTAAGTGACTGGTGTCTGCCAGGAACCATGCCTGGAATTTCTGCATATAGCCCTTTTTAAAGAAGTTGCAATAATTACATGAGATTATTGATGCTTATTGATACTAACTCTAGTTTAGGAATCAGGAACTAGAAACCCAGAAAATTAAAAAAGAAAAAAGTCCTGTGTAAGGCCACACATCAGTTAGACGTAGACAGAAGTAAGAATTAAAGTCATCTCTTTATGCTCCTTTTGGGTGGACCTCCTGAGAAATTCATCCGTGAATCATACATACCCCTGCAGCTTTTGTGAAATAATGGCCTAGGTTTTGGAAGTGAAAGTTGAAGAGCAGTTTCTTGTCATATGAATAAAAAGTTTCAGGGATATAATCTTATCTAATAAAAGCATAATATTAAAATTGACCATTTCTTCGGGACGCCTAAGCCATGCCTGCCTGCCAATCAGAGCAGCTGTATGCAAATTAACCCAGCCAAGATGGAGGCCGGCACTCACAGAGCTGAGTAAACAGGCAGCTCCCTTTCCAGCAGGAGTAAAACTGTTTGCCGGCTAGGCTTCTCCCGGCTCCAGGCAACAACATATTTGCAACATTGTCTCAATTATAGAAGCCACAGAGCTGAAGCCAACAGAAGGCTTCGTTACCTGCCTAGACTCGGCTTAAAGGAACAGTGTATCAATTATAGAAGATAAACAAACCCCAGAAACCTGCTTCTAGCCAGCCTTGCTAGGACATTTGGGTCAATGGGTGCTGTGGGCAGCCTGAAAGCCTGAAAACGCTCCTCAGCCCGTCATCCAGGCTGGCCATACTCCAATAGGGTGAGGGACCCCACTGGGGGGCTTGGCCAGCCTTCAAACAGCCATCAGTCCCTCACCCTGGCTGGCCAGGTACCCAGTAGGGACCCAAAACCTGAAGGGACTGTGGGCAGCCTGAAAGGCTGAAAACAGCCATCAGCCCCTCACCCAGGTTGGCCACACCCCCATGGGGTCAGGGTCCCCACTAGGGGGCTTGGCCAGCCTGCAAACAGCCATCAGCCCCTCACCCAGGCTGGCCAGGCACACCAGCAGGTGGACATCCCCAGAGGGGTCCCAGACTGTGAGAGAGCACAGGCCGGGCTGAGGAACCTCCCGAGTGCACAAATTTTTGTGCACCGGGCCCCTAGTCAATTAACAAAATAGAAAAATATTTCTTTCAGTTGCTTGGTATCAGAACCCCTAATGGACAAACTACTATTTTTACCCTATGGATGAGAAAAAGGAGGCTGTGGAGGTTAAGTTTTGAACCGATTAGAACTGGTAAACAAAGACAACAAAAGGAATTCCTCACTGACTCTAGCTTCTTTCCCTCGGCTTTGCATCCTCTTCACTCCACTGTCTGAGGACCAGGGAAGGAGAGAATGCTGGGAAGCTCCAGTGGGCCAGAGGGCTTTTGCCCTGAAGTGACCCATATGATTCACATTCCATTAGCCAAACACAACTGATGAACCCAGTTTCAACAGAGAAGAGAAACATAACTTTCTCTTTCTACCCAAAGGGAGAAATTGAAATTAATGACCAGTAATATTTCTATCCAACATCACATTGTGTGGATGAGTGAGCTGGATTTAATCTGAGGCAGTTTAACTCTAGAGCCAATGCTTTTAACAGCTATGTTTTCTCCATGTGAAGAAGGGGTAAATGATCTTACCCAAGTCACACTGTTAGTACATGGTACCTCACAACAGAACCGTGCTCCTAGTGAATACCAAAGTGAAAACCAGGGTGCGTTAAAAATACATCAGATATAGATGAACTCCTAGATCTTACAGTAAAATTAAAACATACATTTGGAAAAGCAAGATGACATAATCCTGTAGAAAAATCCAGTTTTCTGCATTAGGGAGACAAAGCAGAAGAAAATTTAAAAATCCATATGTACCGTGGTGTTAATTAATATTAGCTAATTATGTAATATTTGAAAGCATTGCCAAATAAGTGGAAAAATTAAAGTGCTGAACAATATATCTAGTCTATGCATGTAATACTACATCATCTTGGAAAAAGGTAAATTTCAGAATTGTATTTACTGACCACATTGGCTTTATTATCCAAGGTTTATTTTATCAATAGCCAACTTGTGCCAAGCCTTATACATAGAGCAAAACAGATAAGATCCATGCACTCTTGTACTTACTTTCTGGTTAGAAAGAATATAAAAACAAGGAGGCGCTAACTAATCAAATTAAGTAATTACAGAGTATTAGAGATAAAGAACAGGGTCTAAAATTGTATTACCACATTAAATGCTTATAAAATACACATATATTCATTGACCTGAAAGCAGTTCAATGCATTTAGAAAAGTGGCTTTTTCTTTTGAATCCTGGTATTATGCTAAATTTATTTCACCTTTCTTTTTTTTTTTTTTAGTGTGGTTAATTATAAAAAGACAAACACCCCAATTGAAAAATAGGCAAAGTAAATGAAAAGTAATTCACAAAATAATAAATTTAAATAACCCATTAACAAGAATAAATATTACTTCTTCAGGGTAAATTGCATTCACTCCATGATTAGGTTACCTTATACATTTTCCTAACACTGTGCATCACTTAATATTATTTGTAATTATAAAGCCATTTTTTTCTATCCTAACTTATACGTTTCTGGAGAGCAAGAACTATCGTCTGTTTTGTTCCATATTGAATCTTGAGTTTCTGCTCTGTAATAGGGATAGAGTAGGCAATCTGTAAATGTTTTCTGAATAAGTCAAACTTTTAGCATTTAAATTAAGTAAATGAGTTCCAATTGATACAATATACTCCTTTTTCTCATCAGTCTAGAAGAGTTAAAATTATACACATCCATGTTGGTTTCTCATTGCTTGCATGAAAATGAATTGATAAAATATTTTCTGAAGGTTCTTTTTTTGCAAAAATGTGTCAGGGGGCTTTATAAAAGCTCTCATTCAATTTTGTAGTCTCTTTCATGTAAAATCTGGCTAAAGCAAACAATAAAACTGGTGCACAAAGCTCAGATATGAACTTTAGTACAGAATCCTATATAATCCTATAGAATAAAAGGGTAATATGCAAATCAACCGAACAGCAGAACAACCAGTCGCTATGATGCGCGTTGACCACCAGGGAGCAGACACTCAACGCAGGAGCTGCCCACTGGTGGTCAGTATGCTCCCACAGGGGGCGCGCTGCTTAGCCAGAAGCCTCGGAGCCAGGTTCACAGCTGGCGAGTGCAGCGGCAGTGACAGGGTCCTCTCCTATCTCTGCAGCAGCGCTAAGGGTGTCTGACTGATGGCAGTTGGACATCCCCCAAGGGCTCCTGGACTGCGAGAGGGCACAGGCCAGGCATGAATCTTGGGCACCAGTCTTCTTGTGTTTATATAATGGATAGACTTCTCTCTTTGGCAGATTATATGTTAAATGTGTTGGCCTCCTCCTCTGGACACTTGCAAGACATTGAAACCATTTGGAGCAGGAGATAAGAAATGCAGAAACACATTCAGAAGGCAGAGTGAGAAGCCCTGAGAATGTGTGCTTCTTAATTAATTTAGACCTTTCTCAAGAAAACTGCTGGAGCATTTGCCAGCATACTTGCCAAATTCTGAAGCTATCTGAGGAGAAAAACTGAAGAGAGGTCTCTGCAAGAAAGAATTTTCCACCTGTTTTTAGGGCTTGGAAGATAGAGATGGCTAGGCTGTCAATCAGAGACCTAGGATGGTCTGGTCCTTGAAGCAAACAAGAGACAAGCTGAGCCTCACTGAAACCCTGTCCCATCCCTGACCCAAATTAATTATTTGAATAGTGGAGGAAAAAGGGAAGCCACTACACTTTTGCTTTATTTGTAATATCTAGTTTATAATAAAAAATTACTAGACATGGGAAAGCCAGATGATGTAACCTATAGAGAGAGAAGATAAATAAATACAGATCTACAAATGATTCAGATATTGGAGTTAGTGGGCAAAAATTTAGAAAACGATTATTATTACATTAAAGGATATAAGAGAAAGGATGAACAGAATAGATGGACACATGGAGAATTTCACCCAAGAATTTAAATACAATTAAAGGGAAAGAAATGGGCAATTTAGAAACAAAAAAATGCCCATGATATGAATGTCTAAGAAGTCAGTGCAGATTAAACAAAGGAAAAATGTAGGGTTAGTGGACTCAAAGACAGGTCCTAGAAAAAATACCCATAATAAAGCAAAGAGAGAAAAATAGAATTATTAAAACAACAGAGAATTAATGACATGTGGGATGCTCTCAGATGAAGTATGAAGCATACCATTAGGATTCCAGGAGAGGAAAGAGAGTGTGTGAATGGGCCTAAATGGTATTTGCAGAGATAGAGAGTTTTCCAAAGCTAATAAAAGAGGCAATCTAGTGAATTCAGCAAACCCCAAGAAAGCTACACAGGTATATAATGTTAAAATACTGAGAACTAAAGACAGATATTAAAAAACCTTAAAAACAGCCAGACATAATAAAATATATCATACCTTCAAAGGGACAGCAATAAAAGCAAAGACAAACGTCTCAAGAAAATAAAAGGGGGGGGGGTGAGGCAGCAGAAATACACAAGGCAAAGAAATATAACTTGTATTAGTTTTCTAGGGCCTCCATAGCGACATGGCACAGGCTGGGCGGCCTAGAGAACAGGAATGTATTTCCTCCCAGTTCTGGAGTCTAGAAATCCAAGATCAAAGCGCTAGCAACGTAGGTTTTGTGTGGTTTTTTTTTTTTTTCCTCTTTGGCTTTCAGAAAATAAAATAAAACTTAAAACTGGTGAGCAAAAGAAATGTATAAACCTAATTCTATAGTCATTATGCTAAATATAAATTAATCACCTCAGATGAAGTAAGGTTGCTATAATGGATTAAGCAAGAATTACAAGGGCGCTCATAGATAGGTAGAATATAGAGAGGCAGTTAAAATAAAACAAAACACACTGAAAGTTGAAAAAAAATACTATACAAACACAACCTAAATAAAAGGTGGTATAAGTAAACGAAGACATGTAGGTTCAGAATGTGTAAATCAACTACTGACACCCAAAAAGGAAAGATGTAGAATTCGACTGTTGCAAAGGGAAATGTTCACACGTTTTACTCCGCAAGTGATGGAATAAGCAGACAGCAAGCACATCAGTCAAGACACAGAAGAGCTGAACAGCATCGTTGACAACCTGGACCTTCATTGTACAAAGGTGGACATAGAGCCTTCAAACGCAGGGAATATTGCGGGGGAAGGGAGGGTATCAGGAGGGCTTTTCCCTGTTGCTAACACTGTATTTCATCACCTGGAAGCTAGTTACCTGCATACTCTAAACTTTATGTGTGTTTTGTTTTAATTCATTTTAAGGAAAACAATTGACAGGAACTTCCATTCACCCGTGCTTTGCTTTTGAAAGTATTCCAAAGGCAGAACAGCATTGAACAGACTGTCAGATTACAGCTGGAAGGCTGGGGAGGGTTGTGGGGAGCGGGGGGAGTTGAGAGATCAACTAAAGGACTTGTATGCATGCATATAAGCATAATCAATGGACACAAAATACTGGGGGATAGGGGAGGAGGGGGAAAAGTCAAGGGAAAAAAATGGAGATATATCTAACACTCTTTGTAATACTTTAAGCAATAAAACAAAATTTAAAAAAAAAGTATTCTTAACTAGTGCTCTTCACTGGACTAAAATCTCTCTAATGTGAGCTTGGGGCTTTCTTTTTACTTAATTCTCCCTTTATTTAACTCCCCAAAGCACTTAATGCCCACATAATTGCTCCTAACTTATAAAGATTTCTCATCTCAATAGTGATAGAGTTCTATTATTCATGTATTATTATAACTTCTCATCAAAATGTCTTTTCTTTTAAATGTGCCATTGCCTCACATTTAGGTGAAAAATAAGGGCTAGAAAATGAAGACAATGTTTTCTGAACCAATCACATATCTTGTCTAATCACAAACATAACATTTTTTAAAACAACATTTGAGGCAGGTTATAACCCAATTTTTCTGTAAGGAAACTGATTCAGAAGACCTAAAGTGCTCATCTTTGGGTGATAAAATTGTCACAGCAGTATTTAAACCCCTATCTACTTCACTACAAAGTTTATATTCTTGCTGCTTTACCTTTATTTGACTATAATAAAGTAATTGAGCCTCTGAATTAATGACCAATAATGGCTTGACAGCTATTAATATCTGGTTAGATAGTAACTGTAAAGTTTTCATTTCAAACGGCATTTTTGGTAGTAGGCTGAAGAAATAAATGACATGATAACTGTAGGAAATGATTTAAGATCATGAATTGAGAAAGTCTAAATCAAGAAATTCTTTCATCACCCTTTGGCTGTTACTTGCAGGTATTTCGGAACCCACTCAACTACATCAAAGGCTGGCCTGATCTCAGGCCTGTGAAGCCAGGTCCTGGGTTTTGTTTTGTGCCTTGAATTTATGTCTAAAAAAATAACATGGTAGCTTCTTCACAGATTAAATTTATGAGATTTCATAGACTCTTATTTTTAACGGCAATCAAGAACTACTTATAAATAAGCTACTTAGTGAGTTATTAAAACCTAATACAATTTGATATGCATAAATTAAGTTTGACATCTTATTAAAGACTTGTTAAAATTCTAATTCTGTACTCTACGAAGAAATCTGGCTTCTACACATGCCAGACAATTTTGCAAGGCTCCTATAGATAGCTGAGATTTTCACATTTTTCTGGAGGACATTTTATCACCTGCTCACCATTAGAGATACCGGCATTTTGAGTTTGTGCTACCCTTGATATTAATGAATTATTATTGGTTTCTATTCATCCTTATCAAACTAACCTGTTGTGGGTATTTTGGTAAACCCTTTCCACGGCAGCACATTTATGCCAGTAACACATGCATGTTTTGCAACTGGAGTGTGAATTACCCACAAATCTACTATTAAAAGAGATGATACATAGGAGATTTTATTGGTGATGGGTTGGCAGTGAATTTATTTTATTTAATCTACTGCAATATACAGGGGTTGGCGAAAGTTGGCTTACAGTTGTGAATAAGCATAACATAGAAAGTACTCTTATTACTAGAGGCCTGGTGCATGGGATCCCTCAGCCTGGCCTTCGGCCTCTCAAAATCCGGGACCCCTCGGGAGATGTCAGACTGCCAGTGTAGGCCCTATTCCTAAGGCCAACCTGAGGGATGTAGTCGCACTGCTGCGGAGGCAGGAGAGGCTTGCACCGCCACAACTGAGCTCGCCAGCTGTGAGCCCAGAGCCTGGCACCTACTGGTCAGCTGAGTGGCGCTCCTCCTCTGGGAGCACACTGACCACCAGGAGGCAGCTCCTGCATTGAGCGCCTGCCCCCTGGTGGTCAGTGCATGTCATAGCAACCAGTCCTTCAGTCGTTTGGTCGCTTAGGCTTTTATATAGAGAGATTTGTTTATTATGTATTATTTATTTGCATTATAACCGTAAACCAACTTTTTCCCACCCCTGTATTCTCAAGGTAATGGTAACAACTGTAAGGAGAAATACAAATGGAAATTAAGAGGCTTGATTCTTCTTGTTAAAAGAACTTTCTCTCCCCTCCTCTTTCTAAGAGCATTTCCTTAAGAAACTTGTAAGTAAAAATACTCTTTCATTCTTTGAACTGTACATAACTTCTTTTGAAGATAAGATAGGCCTGATGCTTTATGACCCATGATTGTCTTTCTCAAGAACCTGGGAGAAATATAAACATTGAGGGAGACAGTCCCAGTTTCTGTGGCTGCCTTGATCCAAGTTGCACAACCATTTCCTATCAATAAAGATATGAAGACTTAGTTTTTCCTTTGAATAAAGCTAATTCACTAACACAGATGGTCATCCCAGTTTATCAGGTAAACTTTTGATGATCAAAAGGTGATGTCAGTTGTTTTTCTTGAGGTGTAGTTATTATTTTAAGAATGTCTATGCAATGGGTTCTGTCTGCTCAGCTACATAAAGGGTGAACT
Organism: Murina feae; assembly: GCA_004026665.1. Lineage (NCBI taxonomy): Eukaryota > Metazoa > Chordata > Mammalia > Chiroptera > Vespertilionidae > Murina > Murina feae. Next base: position 23,773 of record PVJC01020135.1, read on the forward strand.
TTATTTATGTTTTTTCAATCTCTTAGTGGGTTGCCTGTGACAAACATTTCAACCTGGTTTACTGCTAATCTAAGATTCTGCAATCACCTACAGGGTCGGTGGTATGCAAGATCCTTTTACCCTTCGGAAGTCAGGTCAGTCCATTTGAGAACTAAGATGCCCTCAATCCTGCCTCACCAAAATTTCTGTAGATTTCTCCTTTCTATCTTTGCGGAAATTTTTCTCTCTCCACCATCACCTACAGGATATTTGCAGTGACTGAGAATCTGAAAAATATCATGGAGGGAGTTTAATAAAAACAGTCTTTTCAATCTATTGGGTCCTATTTAGTTATGACATATTCAATGCTTTTCTTTTGTACTTAGTCATTGAAACAATGGTTTTTACAACAATCATACAAACATGGAATGCTTTTATTACAACCTCCGACTTACACATAAAGTTTCGATAGTAACGTTTTTCAAACATTTGTCTGTTGAGAGATGCATTTGTTCATAGGTTGATAAGAGGGGCATTTACTTAAAAAGCTATTTGAAATGACTCAATGAGAATCAAATAGAAAAAATAGGATTCAGTATTTAATTTTTATGACTAACAAATCATGTTTTTTGTTTGTTTTTGTTTTTAGTAATGCATCTGTTTTAAGATGAGTTCTGAGACCATTCTGTGCCACTGTCGTTGTTATAACAGATGGAGTCTGGCCTAAGTTAAACTATGAATATTTTAATACAGGACTCTCGCCTCATTTAGCAAATACAATGGGCGTTTTGAGCAGAACTCTTTTATTTCTTGTATGTTTTGTATCTTCCTCAATTGAGACGGTATTCCTCCTCATCTCTAGTGTGGGGGAACTGATGCAAAGGCAAGTCTCTTTTCTGCACAATGAAGCATCGCACATCATCCAACTCTGCTAGCCCCCTGAGTGCTCCCTACATGTCAGGTGTAATCTCCAACACTGCGAACACAGCGTGGAATAAAACAGACCAAACCCACGGGGGCTACAATCCAGATGGTCTGTAGCAAAACCTTAGTATTCCAGAGGAAAGCCCAGCAGCAAACTCTTCTGGCAAATGAACAACTAACTGGCAAAGGCGTTGTTAGGCCAGGGAGCTGCCCAGGGGTGGGGCAAAACCTTTCATTCCACTTGAGAACTCAACCCTGCCTGTGAGTCTTGTTGAGCTTTGAGGCATCAAGGCGTTATGCTTGGTTTTTATTCCGTTCAGAGTCAAGCATCTTCAAGTGTTGAAAGAAATGTGGGTGCTTAGCCTAAGGAGGAGAAAGAATTAGAAGACTTTCCGGTACATTTGGAATTATTAGGTAGGTTTGAGTTTTCTGATACACTGAAGAAGTCCCTTGCGTGGGACTGTCTGTGAGCGTGTGTGGATAGAGCCCTAGCAAACAGGCAGCATAGAGGAGAGGTTTTGTTCTGTAAAATAATAGTCACTTTTTCCTAAAATGTGTTAGATTCATATGTAATAATAGCATTATTTTTTTTTAAATATACTTTATTGATTTTTTTTTAAAGAGAGAAAGGGAGAGGTATAGAGAGCTAGAAACATAGAGAAGCATCCATCAGCTGCCTCCTGCATGCCCCCCACTGGGGATGTGCCCACAACCAAGGTACATGCCCTTGACTGGAATCAAACCTGGGACCCCTCAGTCCACAGGCCGACACTCTATCCACTGAGCCAAACCGGCTAGGGCAATAACATTATTTTTAATGTATTATTTATTGTTGAGAGTACTACAGATATCTTCCATTCCCACCCTCCCCCTCCCCCCTTTACCCTCTTCCTGTCAGGCCCTCTCTCCCTGGCCCCAGATCTTCACTACCCGCCGTATCCATGGGCTATGCATATAAGCTCTTTAGTTTATCTCTTCTCTTCCCCCCGACCCCACATCAAGGATAGTAACATTATTATTTTGAAGAAAAGTGATTAAATACTTTTTTTCCATTTTAATTACTAATATGGTAAATATCAATAGACATAAGCCACATAACCAAAGCTCCTTGAGATCCTCAGTGTTTACGGATGTAGAGAGGTACTAAAACTAACATGTTTGAGGATTCCATCTCTAAAAGTGTCCTTTGTCTGAATTTGGGATAAGAAGCTACAACACATGCCATGAGCTGTTGACAAGGAGTTACCATCTGTGGGTCATTTTGGAACTGAGACCTCTGTCCTGGGGCTCGGGCAGAATCACTCATCCTGACATCCGGAGTGGACACTGGCAGCAACAGCTGCCAGTGAGAACACAGTAAACAGACGCCTGGAACTAACTCCTGACTCATTCACACCACTTCACGGAGACACACCTGTGAATTCATCAGGACCCTCGCCAGTATGCTGAATCCTATGTCATGGAGTCATCTCGGTAAAGATGCAACTACACAGCTAGGATGGTATTGTTATATGAAAGCAACCTTCTAGTAATTCTGTGAAATCATATGTTAACACCCCACATGTACTGATTACTTATCACATGCCGAGTGCTTTATAGGGGTTACCTGAATATTAAATAAACTTCAATGGTAGTTTCTATTATTTTCCCCGTGTCTACAGATACTTAGAAAGATTGTGATTTGCCAAAGATGCCACAGAGCTGGTTAAGTGGTAGGATCAGGACTGGAACTCAGACAGCCCAATTTCAAAAATCCTCCTCTTCCTTCCCCCTCCCGTCACTCCTTTCCTCCTCCCTCCCTTCCTTCCTTTTTTTCTTCCTTTCTCCTCTTTTTCTCTATCCTTAAATCACTGTCTTATAGCCTTTGAAACAAGTGTCACTACAGCATAAAAATGCCTCTGAAAAATCATCATTCCGAAAGGTTATGATAACAGGAGGGAGAACCTCATCTTTATATTTATAAAGTGTTTTATATTTCCCTGGTGAATTCACTAAAATGTTGACTCTGATCATAAAATACCAAGACTAAATTAATTAGTAAAAGTAGACATAATATGAAAGCAATAAGTTAAGAAACTGCCCAATCAGCACCTATTCTCTTCCTGTAAGTAACAGTAAGGAACTGCTAATGCTTTTCTTGACTTGCATTATGGAACTATCTCTGAGGGTACTCCCCTTTTTCCTTAAATATTTGTTAGTTAATTATAATCTTATAAAATAAAAAATATTCAAAGAAACCTTGAAGGTTGGACAAAGGGTTCATAAGAGGAAAAATTAGAAGAAGGGTGGGAATATAAAGAGGGGTAGGGCTAGGGCAGTCCCTTCTGGCTTAGGTGATAGAGGTAAGTGAGAGACTCACCATTTATGTGCGCATGGACTGATTTTATTGCCATCTGGCAGACTACCTCACAGACTACTGGCTGCATCTCTGCCCTATCTCCTCTTCTCCCAGCTGTCAGAACCCAGGCCTGTGTTGTCTTCCTTCATCATACTTCATGAAAGGTTTCTTTTAGAAGACATGTGTTCGCATGCTCTGGCTGCTATAACAAAATACTACAGACTGTGTGGCTCACAGATTTGGAGCTTGGAGGTCCAAGATGAAGGTATTGGCAGGTTGGGTTTCTTCTGAGGCCTCTTTCCTTGGCTTACAGACGGCCACCTCCTTGCTGTGTCCTCACATGGACTTCCCTCACATGGTCTTTACTAGGGTCTCTCTGACTCCTAATTTCCTCTTCTTATAAGGACTTAGATAAGAATGGATTAGGCTCCACCCTGGAGGCCAGGTTTTAACTTAATTAACCCTATAAAGACTCGGTCTTTCTAAACAGACATATTCTGAAATTTGGGGGATTAGGACTTTAACATGTAAATTTTGGGAGGACCCAATGCAGCCTACTAATCTGCCTAAATCATTGACTTTCCATGTATGTATAAATATTTTATACAGGAAAGTTATGATATTGGATCAAAGATCCATTTTTGAAGCTCTTGGAAACTTCTCTATGCTATTTGCAAATTGTAACCCCTTGATGTACATTTAATACCTAAGAAATCCCATCACACAAGGTCTTCAAAACAGAAATTCTGTGAGGTGCCAGACAAGGAGAATGCTGAATGAGCCATATTTTTAAGAGTATTATGTGAGTAATTTAAAACAAGGATAACTTTTTTTTTTTTAAAGTAAGGCCATCAGAAGGAACAATAACAATTTAAAAAATACAAATAAATGAACCACCTTCAGTCCACACCTATTTTCCTCCTGGGGGTTCTGCAAAGCTCCTCTGTTGTCAGCTCATGTTGTGATGCAATGTTTTTGGTCCTGACATTCTTCCCGACAGACCTCATGGGAAATGCCCTAGCAGGAAGCAGGTCAGCGTAACTCCTGTGTGGTATGCACTCTGGCTGTCAGGGCACCAAGAACGGAGTCTGCCTTGGAAAGAGATTGGACTGTCACCTGGTGTGCCCCAGAATCACCTCCCTGCTCTTCGGTCCTTAACCGAACTCAAGCTGTTGCAAGAAGTGCAATGCTGCTCTTTGCTTCAACTGAGTATCAGGCGCCCCATATAAATACATTACAATTGGGGACCTAGTGCTTGTACTGATTTTCCATTGCTTACTATCTGAAGGAAATAATAGAAACATATGTTTCCAAGCCTAATGCTCAATATATTCCTGTAGTGAAGTTAAAATATTTCGTTAGGAAATCAATATTGTTATAGTAAGCATCAAGTATGGTAAACTAGAAGCATTGTGAGATGCTGTGCACTAGCTTAGAAATCGATGCGAATTCAAACCAGGGAGTAACAAAACAGATAAAGCTACAACTTTAAATAGTAACCTAGGGAGAGATAACCAGCATCCAGCTTTTGCCACTTCAGGGAGAATCAATGAGACATACAAACAAATAATAAAAACAATTCAATCTGTGAAGCAGCATTAAGATTCATCTGTAGTAAATTTGAAGACAATGACTGACTGTGCAGTATTGGCAACTATATTAAGAATCTTCTGTGCAATGAATACAACATCAGCCACAGAAAATAAATGAGAACAATAATAGAGAGCTTTACTTGGCAAGAGTCACATCTCTGTTTGAATAAAAGATGGAGAAAACATACCACTGTCTATGAGAGTGACTTCTCTTAAAATCTTGGAATGAAGGCATATATGACTGCCCTCCAAAATTTAACCTTTAAAATGAACTTGCCATGGGTTGTAGCATCCATATGCTAATTCCTTGAGTCTAAGACTAGACTAGTAGCCCAACAACATATAGAACGTATTCAGTGTAGGGATGTGTTGTTTAGAATAAAAGTATGCCAGGAATGACAACCATGTAGAACACGGTGCTACAGAGCTCACCCGGGATGATGATCAGTAATCCATGTCCTAGTGAAATGATGGGGTGAGGTGGGTTAAACATGCCGCTTCGAAGCAAGCTACTGGGCTCAAAGGATACCACCATTTACTATTTTGTAACATTGGGAAATTATGCAATCTCCTTGGCTTTAACACATGTTTTGCGGGAAACGAGTAAACTCGTCATATCGCTTTTTATACCAAAGCATGGGAGACGAGTTTTTTCCAAAAACAATGAGTAGCAACAGATTCCATCAAATATGGAGGGCCTGGCATTTCAACAACGAAAATGTGCAAGACAACTCAGATGGACTTTGCAAAGTCAGACCATTATTGGATTTCTTTCTTCCCGTTACGATGCGATTTGGCGGGAAAATGGCCGATTACAAAGTTTATATATATATATATATATATATATATATATATATATATATATATATATATA